>PVLA01006363.1:0-125615 GCA_004027455.1 Hydrochoerus hydrochaeris | reverse complement strand
GCTGTCCTTGCAGGGACTGCCACTCCCATAAATGATAAGGAAAGCAATGTAGGGAGTGGCCTAATCTCACACATCTCTTCCTCCTGCGGACTACATCGGCTTGCATTTCCCGGGCTGACTCAATGTCAAGATTAAAATGTTAATTGATACCTATTGCCCTGAACCTGGGGCGATTCCTGCTTGGGGTTGAGGTTAAAACCTATTGTTTAGGATTATCCTGCCTGGCCCTAAGCCTGGGGCGCTTCCTGCTTGGGGCTGGGGGTGGCTGCCAAAGGTTAGCAAATATATATTCCAGCTTCTAAAAAATAAAGCGGATTCAGATTCACTCACAGACTGGTGTGCAGTGTTTTCTGTCTCTCAATCGCCGACTCCCTGACCGCCTTTGGGAAACCCTAGCCCTGCCGCAGCTGGACTCCGGCAGAGTTTTTAATTTCCTGGTAATCTCTTTGAATCTGCTTCATGTATTCTAGATTTTCTTTATACTTCTTATGGAATGTTTCTCTCCTTTTTTGTGTTCCTCCCTTCTTCTGTCTGTATCATCCTGAGAGATGCTTCCTGAGAGCATTTCTTTTATTACTCTACTCATATCCTGCTTTACCTGATTTAATATTTGAGTTTTGAGCTCATCTACAAGGTCCTGAAGATATCTCTTAATGTCTATTGAAGCCATGTCTGATGTTGCATGTTTGCTGCACTCAGTCTCTTTTGTTTTTCTCTCTCCTGGATCAATGTTCTCAGGGTTTTGGGCTGGGGGCTTTTTCTTGTTTTTCTCTCTTGTCATTCTTCCATATGGATGTATAGTGGAGGTCTCAGCCCCTGTCCTTGTTGGTTATGGTTCTTCTGAAGCACGCTGGTGAGGAATTTTTGCCCTCTCCTGTTTGCTCTTGTCACTGAGGTGTAAGCAGGGGCTGTGTATGCTGGCCCCTCCCCTCCAGGCCAGTCAAACTTCAGGGGCCTTCACCAGTTAATGTGTGCTAGGCATAGGGAATTGGTTTGGGACAGCTTATTGGGTCCTGGCCAGGGGCATGACCCATGCCAAGCAAATCCCACTAATCTGCTCTGGGGAGGGAGCAACCAACTGAAGTCACTGTTGTTCCTAGTTCAGGCTCCTCCTGCCTGATTCCAACATGTCACCCATTTTGTTGCGCCCTTTCCTGTGTGTGGGGGTCTTATTCTCAGCACTGACCATGGATTTATGAAGGTCCCATTGCTGGCTCCATTCTCCATTGGGGTAACCAACCCCCAACTTAAGTGCAGCTGTGGCTCCTGTGAGTCACCGCGGGAACGAGTTTGGGTGGGTCTGCAGGTCCAAGCAGGTCGCAGCCGGTACAAGTTCAGGCGGCTTGGTGGGTCACAGCAAAATTGCCTTGTCCAATAATTTTAGCTGTTCCAGTTGTAGCCCCAAGACTGTGTGTTTGACGAGCTTTTTTAATTTTAATTTCTTCCTGTGACAAGAGGATCCATCTCCCTCTGTCTGGGTCTCTCCAGGATGTTTTATTCTGGCATATGAGTTGTTTTTCCCCGGGAGGCTCTGTATTTCATTGCTCACTGATCAGCCATCTATAGCTCCTCCTAGATTAATCAGTTTAAATCATCTTTCACTATTTTCTATTGAACTTTTCCACCATTAACATATGAGTGATTTTTCAGATGCATTTAAATGTTTCTCTGTCCATTCATTTCTTGTTTCTAGATATTTTAATTACAACATTAAAAATACATCTGACAGAGAATGCATTCCCCTTCATGACCTTTAAAACATCTTCTTAGTCAATGTAATATATTTTATTCTAAGAAAATTTGGCAGTCAGTTATGAATTTCCTGGGTCTTCCTTACATCAGAGAAAATACCATTGAGATATTGACTGACTTAGTATTGTAAAGCAGTATCTAATAATTGAGAACCCTGGTGTGGGAAATATGTAATCTTGGAACTTAGTGCATCTCTAGTCAATTCTTTGCATCTCAATGTATTTTGAATGACTTTTTTTTCCCCAAGCCCATCATCATTTTGCTAATTTATTCTTAGGTATAATGTACTAATTGGTATGGGGTCTCTGCACCTCCATTTTGTTTTCGTGGATATAAATGTAACTTTTTTCTTTACTGCATATGTTTACTAGGTCTAATGATTAAGTTGATCCTTTTTGATTTTACAAATATATTTTGATATCACTGAGAGTTACAACCTCAACTCTTCAACTCCCTACCCTTTCATGAGTTATTGCCATTTATTTTTCTTACTGTTGTTTGTCTAGAATAAGAGTATCATATCTTCTTCCCTTCCTTCTAGAGTAGAAGGGTAGAGGAAGGGGAGAAGATACTTAGGAATAGTGTGGGTGACAGTTGGTATTTTTTCCTTATTTCTGGAAATTTTGGTTTTAACTACTAAGCATGATGTTGGCTGTTGGTTATCTTCAAATTTATAGTGTATAAGGGGTTCTAAATTGGAGCAGTTATTGAATTACTTTTTAACAAGAGTAAAGCAAAAGCATATGTAAGAATTCAGACTGTATATAAAACATCAAATAAAAAGTTGAGTTTATTTCATCCCATTTTTTCTTTTCCTCAATAGTTATTTTTTTCTTTCTTCTCCCCTTCTTTTGTGCTCTTTATTTGTTGTATGTTTAACTACATAACACCAAGTTTACATGTGACACAATGTCATAGCCAATATAAGATTAGGCTAGAAGTTATTTAGCATAATATATAGTTAGGACTTAATTTAAAGATGTTTTAAAGAACTAAAAATTATGACTATAAAAGACAACCAAATAGAAATAGGGAGAAGCATTTAGAGAGGTAACTCTTAAGAAATACAGGTGAAAAATAAATGGAAAGATGTTCAACTTTCTTAATGGTTTTACTGATTTCTAGAAAAATATAACCCAGTCTCCAAGTATGTTCATATGGGAAATTGGGGGGACTTATCTGTACACATTCCACCATATGGGGCAGACACCCAGCAGATTCCCCTATGGATAACAAGTTTTCTTAAATCCCACAGGACACTGTTTACCACATTGTCCTTTATGTGCCACACAGTGAGGATTTCCCAGGAGCTTCAATAAGGCTGATTCCTTTCATCTTTGAGGGTAGAGGAAGGGGAGAAGATATCCCTGGCCTTGCCCATGTGTGACGGAGATGCTGACTATATGCCTGCTCACTGGGTATAAATAACTGGTAGCATGATCATCAGTTCAAATGTAGTACTGATTTACTAAGGATGAATCTGGCTTCCCTGTATATGGTACCATACTAGCCAGCTTCTAGTTTCTAAAATATTCTTTCTTAAAAGGACAAGGACTTTTAGAGAAATCCAGTTGAGCTCGGGACACTATACTGTCATAAGAAAGGCTATTTTCAAACATGTGTGGGTGACAGAAGAGGAGCCTGGTTAGAGGCACCCTCACCAGGCAACTGTGACAATTTTGAATATAAATAGGGAAAAATTTTGTAGTTAGCTAGAATGATGAGTCTTTAAAAGGTAATAATTTCATAATATGATCAAAGGGGAAAATCTAATATTTTAAAGCAGTATTTTATTTTTTTCCTTCCTTCCACTTTTCTTCCTTCATCTTCCTAGTGTTATATCCCCACCCCTTTTCTGTTTTCTTTCTTGTACGAGAGACTGAATCCAGGGCCTTCACACTACGTCTCACCCCTACCTCCTTTCTTTTAAATTTAAGACGGGGTTACTCCTTAGTCAATAAATGGGCCAGTCTGGGTTTGAATTTGTGAAGCTTCTGCCTCAGTTTCAGGATTATGTGTTTGTATTTTTTCCCTTTGAAATATCCCAATTTAAATTCTTAAGATGGATAGATGGATGGAAAGATGGATACATAGATAGATAGTAGATAGGTATTCCCTACCCAAAGAAGAGTTATGTGGAGACCCCCTAGATCTTTAAAAATGCAAGGGGGCTTTCAGACTAGTAGTTCTGTACTAGAGAAAAGTCAATCTTGCTAATGTAGGTTAATTGATTAGTATCTATAGAGAAGAGGTGCATTTGGACCGGAGCTCTATGGTAGAATGCTTGCCTAGCCCTGGGTTCAATCCCCAGAACTGCTAAGAAAAAAAAAAAAAAAAAAAGATGTGGTGACTCATTCAGTTCATAAAGGAAAGCATAGCATTTTGGTTCAAATACTCTACTGATTAGTTTAATTTTTATAGTAATAATGATTATGGAGTGATTGTCTAAGAGTGTTTTACTATACAAAGAAAATCTTGCAGCAGTAGTGCTTTGAGGGTGGTTGATTCTTAGCTCACTGAAGGATGACGGAAATAAATTGCAGCTGGACCTGAAAACTGAGCCTTTGAAGAAATTTCAGCCTTCAGAAATGCACTTGGGTTCTCCCCTACAACTTCTATCACCACTGAGGAAAGAGTCTCCTCTCTTTTTCTCTGATAGTGTTATCTGTGTTTCATAAGCAATCAGACTGTGTTACTAAAATGACTGGTAGAGAACAGAAACTTCCTGGAACAAACACAAGGAACTGCTTAAAACTGAAAGCCCTTCTTCCAGTTTAACTTTAACATTTTGCTTCCTGTGAGGGTAAGGTAGCTGTGTGAGGGCCCCTGCTTTCTGTGGTGGTTCGTACCCCTGCCATTTCTTCAGTGCTTTTAGTTCATGACTCTTTCTCCTATTATTGTCAGATTTTTTTCTTTGTTTGCATTCCTAGTTTTGTAGGGTTCGATGAAAGATACTATGAATATTCTCATGTAGAGTTGCAGGGCATTTTTGTATTGCTAAGAATATTTTATGCCTTGTAAGTTATTCAGAAACAGTGAAATCATTTAAGGTTTGCTTTTAAGACTTAGTTGGTGGAGTGAAAACATCTTTTCATCAACTCATTAATGAGCCACTACTCTTCCAAATACTCTCCTGGGATGTCCCATGCCTTTCAATGTTTTTCCACTTTGGTTGGTAGGAACACCTGGTGATCTCCGAGTACTGTTTCTTTAGTCCGTAGTTTTGTCCCTGGCTTCACACATCTTCACATTCAGCTGAGGGATTTGGGTGAACTCTGCAGATCTAGAGTCTGCTCTCTGTGCAGCATTCTCCTCTAGGAACTTGATTTATAAACACTCACTGTCTTGGCCTCCTTGCCACTTTCTGAAATCCTTGTGCGAGTCCTCTTTCCTGAGTGTCTTTAGTTACACTGTCATGGCTGCCTTGATGTTCTGAATCTATTCAAAGCCCTTACTTTTCATGGCCATTTTGACTTTGAGGAAGAGACAGAAGTTATATGGTGCCAAATCTGGTGCAAAAGGTGGGATGTGTCCGTAAGCCTGTCTTTTTGTGCAATGGCCCTGGGCAGCAGCATTCCTCATAAAGATGCTCCAGAAAGTGGATTTTTAGAACTGCTTCATAAACTAGCAAGAATGATGGGATCAATGTGTTCAAAGTTAGGGGAACTATTGTGAGGAGGACCAATGGCAATGTGTCTTTTATTTAAATAATTTTTAAAAAATTTAACATATTTTTGATCACCCCTTGTATGTTCATGAAATTCTTCATGTACTGAATATTCTCAGATTCCAAGTATTATATTAGGCCTCAGGTGTTGGGGAGTCTCTCTAATATTCCCAGTTTTCTTTTCTTTCTTTTCCATCTAAAGCAGGGCTGATGACAAGGAAAAGTCATACAAATACTATTTAACTATTGCACACTTAAAATAACATAATGATTTTGATTGAAAATTTAAATTTCTTTTCAGGTGATTCCAAGTTTGATCTGCTATGTGAAGAAGACTCTATTGATCTCAAAGATATATTCTCAGTGAAACTGAAACGGCGTTGTTTCTTTAAACCACAAAGAAGAGGCACTTTGTTAGGCATCACACTTTTCATCTGCTTGAAAAAGGAACAAAATAAGTTAAAGAATTCTACACTTGATCTTATTAATTACAGTGAAGACCACTGCCACATATGGTTTAGAGAGCTGAAGAAAATTTTGGAAGGTGAGTTCTCCTTGTGGGAATTTTTAATGAACATAGTTCCTTAATGTAGTTTACAATCTAAATGTATTGTATTTATGGGTGCAAACAGTAGTTGATTATGTTGAGATCATATCTCTCTATTCCATGTTTGCCTAATGTTTTTTTCAGAAGAGGGTATTGAAGTTAAGTACTTTTTCAATTTCAGTAGAGATGATCATATTTTGTTGAAGTGATATATTACTTGATCTTCGTGTTTGAACATCTTTGAATTCGAGGAATAAATTTCACTTGATCGTGGCAATCCTTTTAATAATAATCACTTTATTGTGCTATTAAATTTGATTCACTTGGTTAAGGGTTATTGTAGTATTCATACAGGACATTGATTTATAGTTTTATTGGCAGTATCTTTGGCTTTGGCATCAAGGTGATGCTGTTCCTACAGAATGAATTAGGTGTCACCATTGAATGATCAAATTCATGAAGAAGCTTTGATAATTGTAAATAATGGTTTTAAAAACAATTTAGTTCATTTGTGTATTGTTTTAGGAGCATATTATTCAATTCATATACCTCCTGAGCTTGTTTTAGAATTTATTTTCCTTCCATCTACACATTGATTTTAAGTATGTGTTATCTACTAAATATTTCAAAAGTTTTTGAAGACAATCTTGGAAGGGCTATGTAAACTATGTAAGTTGAAGGTCATCTCTTTTAGGGCTAGATTTTTCTAAAGATTAGTATCTAAGAACATGTTTGGTGCAGCTGATGGTACAGTTTGGGATTTGGAAACTCAGGACAAAGATGATTGCCAGACAAAGAGCAAGTACACAGGGGAATTTCAGCAATTTCTCAGCCCAGCATCATTGATCAAGATCATGAGGACCTGTGCTGGTGACCACTAAGGTTATGTCCGTGAAGATAAACTGAAATGACTGCATTAAAACCAGTAAATCCAGTGCTTCCTTGTGGGCCCCTTGGGATCTTTAAAGAAACCCAATTTTTTTAAAAGAGGGTAGGAACTCACAAAGGCCATAGTTTAGTTCATCTCTCTGAGAATGGAAAATGTGTGTAATTAACTGAAAACATTCCACTTTAGCAGTGAGTCTTTTATATAGTTATTTCCTATTCTTATCAAAAGAGATAATTTACAAATGAAAAATTAATCATTTCAATTGAATTAAATATGTTAACATAACTATATATTCATAAAACTTGCATGGTCTACAAAGTGAGTATGTCATTATTTGGCAGAGGCGAACCCTTCCTTACCCGGAAGGTCTGAGAGAATCTCCCAGGTGGCTTATGAGAAGCAGGCTGAGCTGACTTCTTCAATACAACTAACCCATAAAATCAATAGCTGGGAAGCAGAGAAAATCACAACAAAGCTCAATTCTGTAAAAGCAATTTCACTGGAGTGGAAGGACTTGTCAAATACAAAACCAAACAAAACTCTGTGAAAACACTGCCCAGATATTCCTCTTAGTGAATGATGTTTAGATTTAATGTAGGATTGAAATCTAAACAAATTATAATAAGTAAACTACATATCTTTTAAGCCATCACCCTCTGGTGATGTTTCTTTTTGTACTTTTGATTTTGATGAGACTTAGAGACAGTAAAACGTAGAGGGTCATGTTCTCTGGCATGATACTGGAGTACATAAGTTATTTTACTGATTAAAAGCAAATACATTGACTTTTAAAAGCAAGCAATGTAGACAAGACAGGGTTGAAATCCTTTGATGAGAATAAAGGAAGCTAATCAAAGTAGAATAAATTCGGCCTCTGAACCCAAGTGAAATGCACTTATGGGAGGAGCCAACTTCTCTTCACTAGCATTCCCTTTACTGACAGTTCTGAATCATCTTCACTGTTTACCAGTGAATACAGCAGTCTCTGGAACTCTCTACCAGTTAGTATATGGGTACCTTCTTTACAAGGTTATGATCTTACAGTTTTTCTTAATGTTTCTGTCACTTTCAGACTGTGTAATCCAAGTGTTAAAATTAAAGTGCCTTTATTCAGTCTGGTGTAGTTGGTTCAGATCTCCCTCTGTAAGTGCAGGAAATCCCATGCACAGTCTCCCTGGGCTGGTTGCTGTTACCTACCTTTCCCTGTTGCTCGCTGGCTCCGCTCAGAAGAGGTTAGGTCTGTGTGTGCATTACCCACCATGTCATATTCACTGTCCCCTGACACAGTGCGTCAAATCTGGAAGATGATAATTATTAGTCAACCAACTCCACCCTTCTCTAACCTCCAAAAAAATTTCCCCACCTAAAGAATTGGTGTTTGGAGGTAACTTAAGTTTGACAGATGATAAGTACAAGTTTACATCAAAACCAAACTATATATGCTTTACTCTAAAATGTCAGACATGGCAATTTAAGTTCACATGCTTTGATTTTAAGTGGTTCTGCCAGTGAAATCAACAGATTGATTTTAAAAATTGCATTGAGTTATTCTGATTTTGTCTGTATTCAATAACTGGCATTTTTTTCCTGCCAATCTTTTTACCGACACCTCATCTTTTATCCAAGTAAGAATAGGATATGAAGAAGACAGTCAAACCTCAAATAATTGGCATTTTAGTCTAATCACTGTAATAATCATAATCTTAATATGGTTTGTACATTTAGTTATTTTTAAATGTGCACATGTATACTATGAATCAGAGCAATGAATACAATGTGAGGAATCTTCAGTAAAATAACAAATTGGTAGTGCCAGAAGGCAGAAGAAAGCAACTCTCAAATACTTGAGACTTTAAGTCTAATTGATGAAAAGTGACTAGGTAATTGTAAGTTTATAAAATAAGAGTGCCAGAACACTTTCTATTTTTATCTGAAAATGAGTTAACTCCTTTCATGTGCCAATTTTCTGTGTGTAGTTGAATGGCATCTCTTTAAGCTTTTTATAGTGGAAAAGTCATCATAACTTTATGACTGGAAGGCAGTATAGTATTTTACATTCATCCTACGCATGTTGTATCAGACTCTTGTGTCAAGTATTGGGAGCACAAAAATGAAGGAGAAGTGTTCCTAGATGAACTCTTTTGCCCTGGAGACCAACAAAGCACTTCACTATGTGTGCCCCCCAAAAAGTGACGAGCAAATAGGAATTACAAACACCCTGTTCCTCCTAAAATAAGACCCAAGCAGAAAATAACCAACCTTGAAAACTAGAAATCAAAAAAATGCCAACCCCATCAGCTTCCCTTGGCTGTCTTGCCTTGGCTGCTCTGTAAGCAGGTAAGGCAAGGGTGGGCTGCTTGGTGCGGGAATTTTTGACCTTTAGTTTTCAAAGCTGATTACTTTCCAGTGATGTTTTACTTTTGGTGAAATGTGGAATTTATCATTGATTCAGAAATTTAAGTGTTTTTAAAAAGCAATAAAGACTAATCATTTTGGTGAAAGTATATTAACATAGTGTTTTCTACTTTTTGTATATGTTCGTGATACAAAGACAAATATGCACAGCTTTTAAATGTAGCATCTAACCTGGTTTGGTGGTACATGGCTCTAATCTTAGCACCTGGGATGTTGAGGCAGGATTTCCATGAGTTTATGGCCAGCCTGGGCTCCATAGTGAGTTCAAGGTAAGCCTGGACTACATAGTAAGACCTTGTCTCAAAACAAATATATAATATCTGAATATACTAGGTATATTCATTTTTATTCAAGAGTTTCTACATATTTGGATTTCCTAGAAACAGTGATTTGTAAGGACTCTAAACCAACCTCTTCCCTAGAAATTATAAACTACATTTTAATGAATATAAACTACTTTGTTAGGCACTTTATATAATGAATATAACTACTTTGTTAGGCACTTTATATAGGAGGAAATAACAAAATACCCCATAAGTTATATTCAAATTCCTGAAAACTTAGCAGGAGTATGTCAGTAAAGCATTTAAAAAATAGTAAGAGAAAAGAAACCCTCTAAAGGCTTATGCTTGAATGATTTGGTAAATAAAGAGTACAATCAAGACAGTGACTTCAAGGCTAGATGTCCTTTTATAGACACAAGTGGGACATTACAAGGCCCTAGCATGAGCAGTCTGGTACTTTGAGAGGAAGTTCTGAAGAGGTGAAGAAGAGTCTAAGTATTGGGAAGAGATAAATGTTTGGGCGGAAATAGAATACCGTTTGTTATGGCTTGTAGCTAGCTGCCCCCGCAAAGCCTCTTGCAGTTCCAGATGAGGCTTTCTGAAGGTGGCTCGATCCACCATGTGTGAGTGCATTAAGAGTGTGCAAATGTGGATTAAGGATGTGATAACTAAGTTAGGCGGCTGATTTGTTTAATGTAGTTTTGGGTGTGCACAATGGGAAAGCCCAGCCTGAGTACGCACGACACCACCTAAAAGGATTGTAGCCTGGATGGATTAAAAGAGAAAGAGAGCTTACCGCTCCTGCTCCTCTGCTGCCTGCCGCCTCCTTCTTGCTCTGCCATGGACTGTTTCTCCTCCGTGATGCCTGACGGCCAAAGCACCCTGCCTTGGAGCCAGCTGACGCTGGCCTGAGGCCTCTACAAACTAAGCCAAAACAACCTTTCCTCCTTTAACTTAGGGGGTCAAGTATTTTGTCACAGCAACAAAAAAGTAACTAAAACAGAGTTTTAAAAAAGCAAAGGACTAGATAGACAGTTTTAGGTGGATGCTTATTAAATAGGAGAGAATAAATCTTAGAAGAAAATAAGCTCTTGTTGTGTAGGACAGTGACACGAACCTTTTAGAGCTTTCAGTGATAACAGTGCTGTGCCAAAGGTGCCACAGATTCACTACCACTGGTGTAGGATTATTGACTTTTTTTGGTTAAATGTGATGATGACATTTTATTGATTTTCTTATTACAAATGAGTACATGTTCACTGGTGATATATAAAGGAGAAAAATTTAACTTTATTTTTGGTATCACTTAGTCTTGTTATGTGAACTAGTTAGACTGACCATGGATCTCTGCATACAGTGTACATGTTCAAAGGATAGATCACATAGAATATGCACAGATAGCCAAACAGGTTTAGAGTTAGATATAATACATGTATGTACTTTTTCTCCTGTAAAATTGAACAGTAAGGAATATAAAGTTGAAACAGGTAGTCTTTAAATACTAGAGAAAAAGAAAACCCAGTCACAAAGCAAAAAACCCATTTTCATCCCTTGACCTTCTTAGCTCTGTTTTTCAGTGGGTCTAGGACAATTCTGATGCAGGCAGCTATTCCAGGGCGCCTGGGGGGATTTGCTCCTAAGAGGGCACAAAGCCCAGTCCTCTTCACTCACCAGTCTCCAGTGTGGAAGTTGGCCCCAGGGATGGACAGTTTGTTTGGGTATGTCCAATGAAACCTTATTTTTATTCCTTCTGAAGCAAAGATAGAGGAGAAAACTTTGGGGGTGAGCCTGGGGTGGGCTGGAGGATAGTGTAGGAGCTGTGAGAATCAGATCAAGAAACACAGTGTAAATACAAATGTAGCCATAGGCTCTTGCCGGAGAGGGACAACTTTCCCTAGTACCACAAGGAGGGAGCTGGGGGTGTCTGCAGGCCAGAGTGGGGGAACAAGCTTGCGTAGACTGGGTGGAAGGAGGCTGTGGAAGTTGGACAGTTTCTACTTCCTCTATGAAGCACATGCCGGGGTCTTTCGCGATGAATTAGACAAGAAGAGATAAGCTGGAAGTAATAGAAGGTAGAGAAGCTTTGGAATAGTCACCACCAGTGACTTCGGGGAGAAGAGTTAACTTGGCAACTGCAGACAGGATTTTGTCAGCATTGAGAGATTGATTGCTCAAGGGTGGAGACACAGGTAGAGTGTGGCAAAGGGAGGAAGTGATGATTGGATTATTGATTTTTTAAATTTAGGTTTTATTAATTGATTTCTAATGTTTTTTGATTATCCAGAGACCATTAACAAAGGTATCTTAGCACACATTTAAATGACTTATTCTGATAACTGGTTTTCCAGCTTCATTCCTAAATGTTAATCTCAGAGTAAACAAATATAAAGTCAGCCAAATTTAATTCATTTGGTCTTTATAAGATAGCTTGCTCTTATATTCCATTTCAGCAACCTTCCTCAGCTTTCGGCTATGAAACATAAATTAGAGAAGTTATTTAAATATCTGGTTTTTTAATTCCCCAAAAGAGTTAGATGTTGTTAGATGCCAAGCCTGTGTCTCTCGTAGTAAGGATGTTAATCTTTGTGGGTGGCAAGCTTGAGAAAAAGCACCAGGGATTTCTCAGGTTATTGCTTTGTTCTGTCTTGGTGTTTTCTTGTGTGAGAAAATCATAGCAAAATGTGGTTCATTATTTTTGTTGTTGTTTTTCTATTGTTGTCAAAACTTTATGCTTGATTAAATGACCAGGCCCAATTTTTCTTAACAAGAGAATACAATAATGTAAAGCTCTTACTGAACTGTACTGACAAATGATATATGTACAAGGAAAGTCAAACTAGAAATCTGTATCACAGTGATTACTTTTAATCACTGTGTGTGTCAGAAGAATAATAGCAGGGACTGGGAACACAGCTCAGCAGCACAGCGCCTTCCTGGCAAGCACAAGCTTCTGAGTTTGATTCCCAGTAATCCCTCTACTCCCCCAAAGAATAATAGCTTCAGACATTTGATTATATACTATTTGAATTGGCAAAACTTATCTCTGTAGGGACTGTATTTTCTGTGAGGAAATGATGTATGAAATATAAACCATTTTTCTTCTGAAGCACTGAAAGAGATTTAAGGCTGGCTTGTGATGAGTTGAATTGGACATTAGAACCATGCATGTCACTTGTATATGCTCTTACTGTGTAAATATTTGCCTAGTCATTGGAATAATGTGAAAACTGAGTCAATACGTATTTCCTCCTGTCTGTGTCAAAGTCCAGCCACACTTGGTGTACTCTGGTCTGCAAAGATCATGTGCTGCTTACCTCCCCTGGCAGCTTAAAACTGGGGTCCATGGAGAGTCACCACGACTTGGTGCTTCAGAGCAAGGCTTCATTTGAACAAATCTTCCAAAACTAAACCACTCGAAAATCTGATTTAGTCTCTCCTGAAGATGACAGGGTAATTAGCATACCCATCCTGTCTTCTTACCTGTCCTGTCTGAGGTACACACAGTCTTCAGAATGCCTTCTGAGGGCTTAGGGCAAACCTTCAGGGTAAACTGTCAGAGAACTCCCATATAATTTTACTCTTTTTGATAAGATACTTCTTAAACATATATCTGTATATTACATACACATTTAAGTGAATTTTTTATTTCCACAAAATTGTAAGATACTGCTTACAAATCAATTTGCAAATAATAAATATAATATAAAAATATGTGTGTATGTATGTACATATATTTATATATTTATATTTGTGTCTGTGTGTGATACCGGAAATTTAACCCAGAGCCTTTGCACTGAGATACATCCCCTGATGTTTTTTAATTTAATTTATTTATTTTTTATTTAAGACAGAATCTAGCTAAGTCCCTAAGTGACCCAGGCTGAGCTCAGACCTGTGACCCTCTTCCTTCAGCCTCCCAGGTTGCTGGGGTTACAGGTGTGCCACCCTATGCTTGGATGAAACTTATATTTTCATCAAAGCAAATTATGAAATTGAGTTTAAAAGAAACTCACTTCACTTTTTTTTTTCTTTGAATTTTTCTATTGGTTTATGATCTGGACATTCAGAGAGAAACAGCAAAATTAAACTCTAAAGTCTGCGTCACTAGGACTGCCACCTAACTTTTCAAAGGTGATTAACTTAAAACATCTTTAACACAAACCTCCAGCTGGATAATAACTTTTGTAGCTCAAAGCATGTGTCTATGTGGAAACATCACTTCCATGTAAACTTGCTTAATGAAAGAATAGGAGAAGTGACTACCTTGAATCCAGAGCTGGCTAACTTGATACTTGGAACCTTTTCTATCCAGCCACTAGCTTTGCAAAAAACAGTAGAGTAAGATCTGAAGAGACAGCTGACTGTACCACTCGACCCCCAAGAACTTCACGTAACAGAGTAGAGAGTGTGGAATAAGTGCTTTAAAATGTTCAACCAGGAAGAGCAGTTGAAAACAAAAGAACAGTACAATAAATTCTTATGATGTCATAGGCCCATGTGAATTTCAGTTTTTAAAAACTCGTTCTCCTTGGGACTTGCTGCTTTTAAGCCTGAGAATTGAGAGGCTGTGCCTGGATAGATGCAGGTGGACCTCAGGCATGTGTGTCCTCTGGAAGTTCCCTCAGTGACGTGATGTGTGGACAGATGTCACAGGATTCAGCCAACACAGTTTGATTCAGTGACTGTGCAGAGCCCTGCAAGCCATGCTTACCAAATATACATTTGCAGATGGGTTACAGAGAATGTTATATACTTCTTTGCTTTATATCCTTGAGGGTTAACCAGTATTATTGGCTGAGTCATGTAAGGGTCTCTCTTCGAAGTGTCAGGTTCTGGAGATCCTGGTGGAGGCTGGCAGTGTACACAGTGGGGTTTCCTGTGAGTTTCCTCTAGCTCCAGCGCTCCTCAGCCACTGTACCCTTCAGATGAGAGCAGGCGTGAGCAGTTCTTCAGAAACTGTTTCCACTCGGGGTGAGTGGCATTAGGTAGTCTTCCCAAGGGCTTCTCACCAGGCTGTAGCATTTTTATCCCAAGGGAGGGATATATATTGTACATGTAATTGATTATAATTACAATGAAAAACTTAAAGGGTATACTATAAAAGGAAATTACATTCCCCCTTAAGTACTGACAGAGTGTCTTGAGAGTAGAAGTTAAGTACTGTGCTGATCATCAAGCATATTAGTTTCAAACCTTTCTGCTAGGAAGAAGCTCTTGGATGAGGGCTTTTGTGTAACTAAACTTCTTCAGAGAAATAATTTAGCTCAGTTTTGTCAGATTTTGTCATGTGCTTCTATTCAAATCATGAAGATTCTCTAAATGTTTCCAGTAAAATGTTTTCATGCTGTTAAATAAATTAGTTAACATTTCTTCCTTTACTGAACATTATAGAAGTCATTATTTTAAAAATTTAAATCCTAATGATAATGGCTAACATTTATTAAGCATTTACTATATACCAGACACTTTTGTAAGCAACTTTTATGAATTATCTCATTAAATCCTCATAATAGCATTAAGAACACAGATAATTTTCCATATAAAAATGGTAGTAAAATTACTTGTTATGAGTTTTTTTAAATGGGGCTTGAGGATTTAAAAATACATGACAACAAATAGTAAAATTAAGTAAATTATAAGTATCATCACCTCTTAGTTTATATGCAAGAAAACTAAAATAATTTGAAACTATTCAAAAGCCTAAAACAGTTTAAAAGAGTAATTTGAAGTTACACAGCTCATGGGTGATGGAAAGATTCAGTAGAAACACATATGTGTCCAGAGCATGAAACTCTGACCAAAATGTTATTTCTCCCAGGTGTACTCTATGATACTTCTCAAGAATATCATATTTACTGTGTGGATTATGTAAATGTAAAGAAATTTTAAAAACATTTGTAAGCACACTGATTTGTGACCGATTATCAAGTTTTATATTGAGCAGTGTTTTCTAATCTTTTAAAACACAAGCAGTGTGAAGCCTACAGGAGAGGTTGGAAGTGGAATCAATCCTTGGGTAAAACTATAATGGATTGTCATAAAATCAGCTGAATGGAAGAGAAAAAGTGAGAAAGCCATCGTAGATTTCTTTCTTCAGTGGCTGTGAATGTCTAGAACTGAAACAGAGGAGTAAGTGTAGGGAGAAAGTTGAGAAGCTTTCCTTTTTATATGTTAAGTTGGAGTTTTCTTTGAGAAATAAAGAAGACTTTGAGAAGCCTTAAAACTGGCTCCTGCGTTCTTTTAACATTTCCAGTAGTTGGAGATCATTTCTTCACTCTTTCTGGCATGGTGAAACACACCAGGCTGCTGTAGTTTGGAAAATCCCCCAGAAGTCCAGGTGCTGAAGGTTTGGGACCCCAGAGTGGTACCACTGGGAGGCAGTGGAAATGTTAAAAAATGGGCCTGCTGGGAGGTTTTGGGTCATGCATTTAAAGGGAACTGGGGGACCATGGTCTCTTCCTTCTTTTGCACTTGGTTATGAAATGAATGGGCTTCTCGGCCACACGCTCCTGCCATAACCAAACAGGGCCAAGAATCATGGAAAGAAACCTTCAGCACTTCCACAGTAAACCTGTCCTCCTTATAGTTGATTATGTCAGTTAAAGAAAGCTAACACAGAAAACTGGTACTGAGAGTGGAGTTTTCTAATCAAAACACAAGCGGTGTGAAGCCTACAGGAGAGGTTGGAAGTGGAATCAATCCTTGGGGAAAACTATAATGGATGTGAAAGAGCTCTTTGAATTGATTTGCAGGAGGCATTTGAAAAAGTTTGGAGAGGCTGGCAAGAAAAAGTGTAGAATTCTGTAAGCACCGCTTCATGAGAAATTTTAAAGGGGCCCCTGAAGATCAGAATGCTAACACCAGCAGGGATGGGAACAGTAAAGCTTGTGTCCATGAAGCTTCCCAAGGAAGGAAGATTCTACTGAGAACAGGACTAGATGAGGTAATGGTGAACCTATGGCATGCATGGCACAGCAGGCTGTTGGTATCATTGAAAGCTCTAAAAGACTTGCCATCTCTCTAGAGGCTGTTATACCACAGCTAAGAATCTGGCTTCATTTCTGTCAGTGTTCTGAGATGGAGGCTGTCTTTAACAGTCTAATTTATCTACTGCAAGAAATGTCAAGGCAGCAAAATACTCGGGCACAAGGCACATCTTTGTTCAAGTCTCTTTTTTGGCTCTTTCACGGACTTTTATGATTTTCTTCATTTATGTTTTGCAAATTTATTTACCCATAAATATTTTACTCCTCTCTCCAGTATTTCACTATTTTGTTACATTTTCTAGATGGTTATCACATATGTCTATGAGGACAATTGTATTTTATATCTTCTATCCTGTAACCTTGCCAAGTTGTTTAGTATTTGATGTTATCGATGTCTTAGATTTTCCAGGTATACTGTCCTGTTATATCATTTGTAAATAGAAACAGCTTACCTCTTTTCACACTTAAACCTTGTAGTAGTCAGATCCCTGTCACTATAACAAAATACTTAAAAGATCAGTTTTTAAAGAGAAAAGGTTTATTTTGGTTTATAGTCTTGGGATCAGTTGGCCCCATTATTTTTAGGTTGTGATGAGGTAGTACATTGCAGTAGAAGTGTGTCTTGGAGCAAATCCACTCAGCTCATGGACAGGAAGAAAAGGGAGAGAGAAGAATTTATTGGGTTCTCACCATGTCCTAAACATGGAGCAGAAGACCTTGCTTCTTTAAAGTTCAACACCTCCCAGTGCTGCTAATCTGAAGACCAAACGTTTAACACCTGGGCATTTGGAAAAGATTTAAGAATTTAACCATAGTAGCCTTCTAATTGTTTCTGTTTGATTAATGATGTCTGCCCGTACATCCATTAAAATGAGAAGTATTATTGAGAACAATATATTATACCCTTGCCTTTTTCCTGGAAATAAGTGGTACTGCCTCAGGTGTTTCTGGGGTAACTTTGTGTGCTGTTGGCTATAGAGCAATATGTTTATTTCTTACCTTGTTACTATAGAATCCATTCATTTTTGTTATTTTAATATAACTCTAACCACATACCTGGCCAGGAATGAATGTTGAATTTTGCCAAATGTTTGTGATTTGTGTTCTTCATCAGGTTTTAATACTTGCTTTACTAAAAGAGTTTGGATGTTTTTCTTTCTTGTTATGCTTTTAAACAGTTTATATAGCATTGGGGCTGTCTGTTCTGCCGATGTTTGCAATCATACTGTGAAGCCATTTCTGCCTAATGTGTTCACATATGATAGATTCTAAAAATCTTCTTTTAGAGAAATTGGTCTTTTTAAGGCATTTTATCAACCTGAATATTTTTTTCTAAGAAATTTCCCAGTTTATCATGTTTTTAAACTTCACTTATATGAAAGTTAAAAATGTAACTTTTTGTTTTGTTTTGTCTTTTTGAGACAGGGTCTCACTGTGCAGTTTAGGCTGGCCTTGAACTCATTTTATAGCCCAGGCTGGTCTTGAACTCACAACGATCCTTCTGCCTCAGCCTCCTGGGATTACAGGCATGTACCATGCCTCACTAAAAATGTAATTTGTTAGGATTTTTTAAAATTTCTTTTATACCAACTGGAATTTCTTTTATCAATTATTTTGTTGCATATTTGACATTTTTTTCTGTTTTAGTGATTAATCAGTTGATGGTTTGCCTATTTTTTCTCCAACAGCTCAGACTTTTTATTTTATCTCATTTTCTACTGTCATTAATTTTTGCTTTCATCTTTATGTTCCTTCTTCTACATTTATATTTATTCTTTTCCTAATTCTTGGATTTGGAAATTTATTTTCACTCTTCTCATTGAATTTTCTTTTAATAACTTTCAGCTATATCTCATTGATTCCAAACTGAAATATTTTTATCTTTTAGAAATTCTGTGGTTTTATTTATGTTTTCCCTTGCTCCCAGCAGTTTCCTAATAGAAGTTTTTAAGTTTAAAAGTGTGGTACCCATATTCCTTTTACAAAATTTTTCATGTTTGTTTACTGCCTTGTGGTTAGGGTGACCTAATAAATGACCATGTATTTTGCGAATACTCCATGAGTGCCTGAGAACAGGATGTATTCTCTTTTAGTTCTGTTCCATTTTTTTCCTTCTTTTCTTCAGTGTCCTTTGTTAGATTTTCATAACAAAACTTTCTTCAACATATTACAATGCAGTCTTCATTTCTACTATGTAAAACCATTCTTGACTCAGGATATTTTTGTACATTCATGTATTTATGAGTTAGAATGTGAGGTATCAAAATATATAAAACATATTTTTTTTGCTAGGGCCTTTTAAAATATGGCAGCCTGACCTGTTCATTTTCTTTTATATAGAATACTTTTTTAAAAAATCGTAGTGCAGCCTGAAAAACAATGTAAGTAGCAAAATAAATATGTTTTAGATTATTGAAATGAAAAATATTATAAATGTACTATGTGTGACTGTGTGGTGCTTTGTTACTGATATTTCCATTTCCTTCATAGTAAATGCTGAAATGTAGATGTTGATACATACTACATAAAATTCATTAATTCAAGTGCAACTTGTAGTGTGACAACCTAAACCTAAAAATTTAACTTAAAATTCTCTTTAATCTTTAACTCATATTACATATAAAAATATTTTTAAGAATTTTCATATTTACAGTGGAAACTGTTTTTTTGAAGCCCTGAAGATAATTTTTACAAACTCCTCTTTTAAAAGCATACCAAGGTACAGTACTTACAGCCAATTTAGAGAGTTTAACTTTGAAAAATCTTTCCAACAGATAAAATCATTAAACTAAAACACATTCATGGAATTCTTTAATGTTTTTATAATTTCCTAGTTTGTGAATGATTCAATGTGCAATTGTTAGCAAATTGGATTTTGGTGAAGTTAATCATTTTAAATGCTAGTTTAATAATATTGTGGTTGACTTTTGAGTAGGGGGAAAGAACTTCAAAAGCTGCCAACATGTTTCCTTTCAGTCTTCAATTTTTAATTGACAAAAGTGATATCCTCACATAGGTCTACTCTATAGCAAACTCCTAAAGGACAAACACTGATTATATCAGTTTTAAAAATATAGAAATAGTTGTGTAATAGCTATGGCTGAATTTTTCTCTGTGCTCCTATTGCTTGTTCACTCCTGCTCACGCATAGTCCTGGCACCTTTATTATTTAAATCCTGAAGTATGAGGTGATTATTCAGGCAGCAGGTGATTCCTTCTGCTAATTGCTGTTCAGTCAGTTTCAGCTGTTAGAAATCAAGATTTGTTTACATTGGCAAACTGCAACAAATTTAGAAGTTACAGCGTTTTGTTTTTACTTTAAGTAGACTATGGCATTGAAATTATCTTCATCTGTGTGTGTACAGATCAGCATGCATAAGCTTTTGTTGACCATAAAGTGAAATTGATGCATGTTAGTATAAATCGCCTGAGATAAAAATACCTCCAGCTCTGAGCTGCTGGGAAGTTGTCAGCTCTCACGTGTGAAAGGCTTTTACCATCACTGGTACACATTAACAGGACGTAGTTTAATATTAATAGATGCTGAGAATTATGGACATGAATACACACACACGCAACTGTGGCGAGGTTCTGGGCTCTTAACTCTGATGAACACCATGCCATTTCCATGGCTCTGTGCTCAAAACTGCACAGATGTGAGTCTGGGAGTGGCGTCCCTGCTGCTCTCACGAGCCTTTGTTTGGAGAACACCCTGATTAACCCCCACCCTTCATGGTTCATTGACTCACTGATAGATCAAGTTTAAACTAGTACATATTAGCACATTTGTTACTAACAGAGGAACAGTTGGCCATTCTGTTTTACATTGCTGGTTCGCTGCAAACTGGCGTGCTAAAAAGGTCTCGCCTCTGGAGTATGAATTGAGAGGTTACCAAAGGACTGAGGACCAACGCACTGCATATTAATGTCATGGCCTACCTATATGCAAATTTTGGATTATCTCTTTGGGAAATATTTACACTGTTACAAAGTTATGAATCAATGCTCATTGCCTCTTTGAAAGTCACTTTTTTTCAACCAGTTTAATGATTTCCGTATCTCATAGTAGCTTTTAGATCAAACGATTTGTCATAATTGAGTGAGAGGACAGTGAAGTCGTGACTATCTGGGATGTTTGCAGCCAGAAAGGATTTGTTAGTGCTCTTTGTAGCTAGTGATTTTATATAGATACTTACAGTGTACTCCATTGCTACATTGCATGGGCGGGGTTTCTGTTCAGTTAAAAGGTCTGGGATGTGCATGTCTATTTCCTCATAAAAAACTCTCCTCTTTTTATCTAGTGATTACTTTCTTAAAACTGAAAGAACCTTCTCCTTTCTTATTTTTCTGCCTTGGTTTTCAAAAACCTTTACATGCTTTTCTTACTGTTGCAGTTCATTTTTGTTGTGGATAGGTTTACAAAGTCATCTGGAAGTTTCAAGTGATAAATACTGTCTCGGGGTCCTGCACTTACTGCTTCCACCACTTGTGTGTATTTCCCTTTCTCCGGTGTCCCATGGGCCAAGGGACAGCACTCTGAGTTCAAGTCCAGGAAAGGGAAACTGAGGCTGCACTGCAGAACAACTAATGACATGTAGGCTGAAAGCTTTTTTAGTTGTTATTTTCAGGTTTTCTGTCTCATTTTTATTATAGCTGATGATTTGTTTCAGGAAGGCAAACTGATTTAAACTCTGAGCAAAAGGGCAAACATTTATTTTCAGGGATGCTGTAAATTTAATTTAGTAAATATTTTGCCAGCTCATAAGTATGATTTTCCACTGGCTTTAAATTGGAAAAATGAGGGACTATGAGATATTATTTTTTCTTAAAGCTTAACTTATTATTTTTTTCTTAAAGCTTAACTTAGCACTAATGAGAGGTTATTAACTTTTCCATGGAAATGTTTCTTCCAAAGGATTTAGATGTCTATCACACAACCTACTTTTGATAAATCTTTAGAGCTTCATTCCTTTGCCTTAACCTTTTTGTTTTATTTCGTGAATTAATATAAGTGCTTTGTAAGTTGGCCTTATTTTATGTGATAGTAATTTAAAAAGAGTAAAGCTTTCTATATTAGATGTCTGCATTAAATTCTGCTTTGGTTTCTTTAATGAAATAGGAACTGTGGTTTTATAATGTTTTTAAAGCTTTGCTCTTCTAAAGAATATTAATTCATCATGTTTATTTACTGAGCTGTGTACCAGACAGTATTTTAGGAACTAGTAGGTACTCAGCAAAATCAAAGAGTTTATGTCCTAGTGGTAGTGAAAGAATTGAAAATGAGCAAAAAATATGTTTTTATATGCCAAGCGACAGAAAGCTTTGTTGACTGAAGTTTTAGAAGGAAGGTGAGAGTAGTAGGGAAAGGGAACCACCATGTAGATACAGTATCCGAGGAGAGAATGTTCTAAGCACAGGAATCAAAAGCACTGAGCCAGAAGTTCATGTTCAGAGTGGAGCCAGCACTGGGCAGAACAGGTTACAGAGTTGGCCCCAGGTGGGACATAAAGGTGGCAGGATTTTTCTCTGAGGAACACGGGCAGCTATTTAGGTTTAAAACAGAAAAGTGACACAATATGCCTTGATTTCAAATGGAGAGTCTGGGTGCCAGGTGTAGAGTGGTCTATGTGACTAGGTGAAAAAAACAAATCAGATCTAGAGAGAAGGGGAAACTGAAATGATCCAGGAGGAGAGGGGGTCTGAAATCAGGGTAAACAAGGTGGGGAGAAGTGGTCAGACTTTGGGTCCAATTCTGAAGGTGGAGCCAGCTGGCTTTTCTGATGGAATGGGTAAGGAGGGCTCTAGGAGAAAGAGTCAAGGATGATATCAAGAATTTTACTTTGCACTGGAAAATGTCAAACACGTAGAAAATATAAAATAATGGAGACCTGTGTTTCTATTACCTATAGGTCTTTTTTTTCACATTTGCTGTAAACATTTTATTCTGTTCACATGTTCAAAAATATAGACATATTTCTCCTAGAGTGGTTTCAATATGGATTCCTAAAAAAATGACACTTTATTAAAAAAGCATTCTTACCAAAGAAATAAATAAGCCCAAATGACTTGTCATCTAATCCCTACTCCATGTTCAGATCTCTTGTGTTTTCCGTGTCTTTTTAGTTAATTTATACCACCCAGTATCCAGTGAAGAATTATTCAACTAAATATACTTAAACCAGAATATTACAACATTTCCTTCTCCATCTGTTTTATTCTCTCTTATGGGAGAAACCTGACTGTTTGTCATGTGACATTTTATGGTATGGAAGAGTCACTTGGAATGTAGTCATAGATTGCTGGTCCCCAGTTGAGACATACTGAGTCACGGGGTCTGGGATAACTCTCATGACTACTGGGTGATGCTGGGATGCTTCTCTGAAGACGATACTTTGAGCAGCAGCGTGCTGTGTCGCCATCTACCTGCTTCTTTATGATGTCATTTATCTCGTTCTAGTTCCTGTATTTCCTATAACCTACAATTTCAATCTAAAGCATTTTTGGTAAACCAATGGTACATGTACAGCAGGTGTTTGTAACATTGAAAGCTTTAAAAGGTTTGCCATCATGGATCTAAAGGCTTAATCTGATTCATGGTGAACATTTTGGGGAGGGGGAGGATGCATCTGAAGCGGTACTATGTGCTTCCTTACGTCAAGTGGTTCATAATATTATCTATCCTGCTGTTAATGAGACTAACCTAGCCGATCCTTCCACTCTAATGGTTCCATTTGAAACCAGTAAATACCATGGGGGACTTCGGTTCAGAGGAACACTGTAGCTAGTTTCCAAGAAATATTTTTTTTTATTGGCTTTAAGATGCTCGTGCTATCCTTGCCTGCGCTAATTATTTAATTGGGGGAAAGTACGGAAAGTTCTAGTTCAATCAGTTCACCTAAGTTAGTGGTATTCTATAAAAAGGAATGTTGCTTCTGTTGCTGGGGCTTTTTGTTACCCAGAAAAAAGCTGGATTAATTGTTATTTTTAATGGCCAGTTTTCAGAGTCAGGTGCCCAAGTTTCTGGCCTGAGCAGGTGGAAGGATGATGTTGCCCTGGAGTGAGATGAGGGAAGTCTGTGGGTAGATTAATCAAGTTTGGTGGGGAAAATCAGAATTTCAGTTGTTAATAATTTAAGTTTGAAATGTGTGTTTTACATTTATGTCAATTAGATCTTGGTTGAATAAAACATGTCATGCTCTACCTCTTATAGGTATAAGGATACTTTATACAGATAATTTAAATGGCAAATGAGTCTGGAACATCACAAATACTGGTGGCTTCTAACCACTGCTTTTTGCTCCACACCCCATAGATGTTAGCTTCATGAAACATTTTCTATAACCCCTATACTGAAGGAAACAAAGGGACCTACCCTTAGAGATGACTCTTAATTTAGTAAAAGTGAGCTACTAAAATTTTACAGCCTTACTCAAGTGTTCCTAAAAGATGACAGGGAATCTTTCTGGGTGGCACTCTAAAGAGTTAATACTAGTTGTCAAGGAGGGACAGCCAGAGACGGACATACACACATACACGTGGAAATATGGTTAAGAGTTTGACCAACGGTCAGGAGCATGGAAGAAATAAGATTGGTGACAAGGATGTAGAAGATGGAAAGTACACCTGGACATAAAAAAACAAAATGTGAGAAGATGTGTTTGATGTGCATGTTCACCACAGAGGATTCATTTAGAGGGAAAAATAGGTAAGATACCCTTGTACAGGTGTCAGTCAGCTTCACTGCACAGCAGTGCCAGGGCTTGCATAATGGATGTGTGAACAAAGCGCATTGGTGCTGGGGTGAAAAATATAAAGGTTTAACAAGTACTCTGCTCACCAAGATTGATTGGACCACAACCATTGCCACATGCTTTGCCTGCACACACATATCCCTGGATATGGCACCATATTCCAGATGTGCTAGTCAACTGCTTGCTAGCAGGTTATTTATGTAATATTCCTCTATCATGGGAAGTCAATTGTTTGTCCATTTTGCTATGACTGGTTAATATAATATGGCTTTGTATTTTCTGCCTACTGTGTTCCTACCAACATCACCCTCTGTTCTCCTACTGAATGCCCAGTTCTACAAATTTACCCCTTAAACAGCGTTGTTTTTAATTAAGGGACTCACTGATACAAAAGAAGCAAAGCAGTTGACTGAAACCATGAAATTCTCTGCCCTTACCTTGTTCCTATTGTATCCTGTTGTATTTTAGCTGGGAGACAAAACTTTGGGCTATTATGGCAATTTCTAGTTCCACAAACACTATAGAGGCCTATGAGTCAACTAATAGAAGTAAATATCACCTTTTAATTTTATATCTGGTGACTCAAACTATTTTCACTTCATACTTCTGCAACTTTGCATTCTGCTAATTTTAAGGTATTTGTTTGAGAGAAAAAAAAATGCATTCATGTAAGAATCGAGCACGTAAGAAGTGAACATTTTGAATAACCAGGTTACATTATTGAGTCACTAATTGTAACAACAAGTGAAAAAACAATGAAGTGACATGTCAGAAAGGATGATTCTGACTATCAGGGAACATAATGTTGCTGCTACTTTGTGGGAAGACTATGTGTGAACCCAGGGCAAACTATATATCAGCCTTACTCCTGAATGTCAAGCAGATCTTAATAAAATAATAGATGTGTTGTGAACATGACAAACACACATATTACATAAAGCCTCCATGGGAAAACATTTGAGGATATTCTCAATGAATTCCAGAACTAACGGGAGTAAACTTTATCAGGACTGTCGGTCACATTCTTCTGCAAGGACCAATCAGTGCAAGCAGACTAGGCAACACAATGGATTTGTATCAGAATTGGAAGGGGGAAGATAAAGTGATCATTATTATACATAAAGTAATTGTTAGCCTGCAAAATCTAAGAGAATTTTGAGGAAACCTGAAATGAAAGATGAGAGAATTAAGGAATAGTCAGGGGTAGAAATCAGTAATGTTGATATATGCAGTCCATAGCCCACTAGGAGATGAGCTAGGGGAAAAGAAGTTGGCAACAGGAGTACATTGTTCAATGCAGTATTTAAAAAATACTCAGCATGTTGCTGGTGGATGCAGAAGACTTGCAGAAAGCACTGTGTGTCTTATCCAGAAATTTTGAACATCATAAAAGGTGTTTTTAGGATATTTAACATAATCCCATGAAATATTGAGAAGATTTATTACTCTAGATAGATTTGAAAGATTGTGCGGGCTAGCATGCAGCCCCGTGATACAGTACATGTTAGCATGCACAAGGCCCTGGGTTCATCTCCCCCAAATTATAGGTGTAAATAACCTAGTCAAAAGTAAACATGAATGAAAATTAAAAGTGATTAGGAGAAATCAGTCTTGACACCTAAAAAATATGATAAAATTACAATATTTAAAAGAATGCAATGACATACAAATACTAGAGAACTCTGAAAGATACTTAAATATTTTCAGGGATCTCATCTATCTGAAAGCAGCATTAAACTCTGTGGAGAGCACCTTGGAGTATAGTTCAGTGGTAGGAAATGTGCTTAGTGTGTGTGAGGCCCTGGATTCAATTCCCAGCACAATACATTTAAAAACCATAAAACAAAAAGGGAGAGATTATCACAATTGGTGGGGATTATCTAATGAATGATGTTAGCACATGTGGATAGTCTTTTGTATAAAAATAGTCAAATTTCAATTTTGAACCTTTCATAAAAAGTTCCAGATATAATTAAAAACATAAAATGAGATCATAAAGGTACTAGAAGGATATTGTTTATAAGTATTAATAAAGGACCTTTAAATATGACATAAAACCTAGAAGCCATTAGAGAAATGCTTGATGAATTCAGTATGTACATAAACATGAGAACTTCTAGTAGGAAAACACTTTAAAATCAAAGGAAAGTAACACACTGGGAAAAGTGTTTCTAACTCGTAACAAATCGGTTGGCTTATTGTACAAAGTGCTGTTATAATTCGATAAAATAGAAAAAGTTGACAAATTGTATGAACTAACAGTTCATGGAAAAATACAAGTGGCCCTTAAAAATTTGCAAAACTACTCAACTTCCTTCATAATAAGAGAAATACAAGATCCTATTACAGGGGAATATGATTTTTGACTTGTCACAGATTAACAAGTTTGAAAATACTCAATTTATATTTATGAAGGTATAAGAAAACAGATTGTCTTAGTTGCTGGTAAGAGTACAAATCGATGATAGTAAGAAATAAACTTACTGAATACTTTCTATGTCTCAGTCTCTTTTATAAACACTACACACTTTTTAAATTGTAGTTACCTTATGCAGAAAATACTATTTTTACTCCCATATTACAATGAAGAAATAGAAGGAAATTAAACAAACCAAAGGGATACTGTTTGTAAATGGCAGTCAAGATTTAAGACGAATTGAGATTTATTTAAACTTCTTATTTTGGTGAGAGGGGCGTCATAATGTTTAAATTGTTTCTATGCCCAAAGATTTACAGTATATAATAAAATTTCAATGCCCTTTGATCCAATGAATTGACTTC
Organism: Hydrochoerus hydrochaeris; assembly: GCA_004027455.1. Taxonomy (NCBI): domain Eukaryota; kingdom Metazoa; phylum Chordata; class Mammalia; order Rodentia; family Hydrochaeridae; genus Hydrochoerus; species Hydrochoerus hydrochaeris. The sequence continues at coordinate 98,543 of PVLA01006363.1, read as the reverse complement.
TAGAAATACATCCTGCAGTTTTTCTATTTTGTGTCAAATAGGTACAAATAATAATCATTTCAATATTTCTTGGAAATTGGAAAAAAATCTAAATATCTACTGTAGGGGGCTGGTTAATAAATTGAGATTCAGTCATGCCAAACAATACTAAACTATGTTAAATAGAGTTAGATGTAATTCTATGTAGTGATAAGTTATCTTTAAAAATTAAGTATAGTAAAGAAAAAAACAAGATATACAAAAGTGTATATGGATGCTCCTAAGTGCAAAGCTACGTAATATACACATTTATATTGGTGTATTTATAGAATATTTCTGGAAGGAGTCTCAACCTGTTATCAGTGGTTGATTCTCAAGTGGAAACCGAGGTATCAGAGAGTGGGCTGAATAAGGCAATTTTGAATTCTGTGCAATGCATGGCAATGCCTAGGGCTCTTCTGGACTCCCATTCCTGGGTATTCTCTCACCTGACCCCATTTCCCAATCTCCTCAATGACAGATGCCATTTTACCCTGACCTCTCAAATGAACAGTCCCGATTAGCAAAGTCTACACCTTCAACTATTTTTTCCAAATGTTCCTCTTGCTCCCTTGCATTAGCAGTGAGGCTCAGCTCTCCCAAGGATTTGAAGTCTCCCCAGCTGCCTCTCAATTGATGGCTGTTTTCTCTGCCACATTTTCTACCATTGATCCAGCACCTCTAGCTAGCCCTATTTGAAATCCTGTACATATTGAGTCATTCTTTTCACTCCTTGAGAATGTAACTCCTTATCTCACTGTCTGTCTCTGGTACTATTCTTGTGATGAGTATAAATTGTCTCTCAGTATTCAGTTTTCTCTCCTTCAGCAATCTTGCCTTGCAGTTTGCTTCATCCTAAGACATTTTCCCTTAATCATTCATTTAAAGCAGTGGTTCTTCAAGCTCAGGCCCCTCACTGAGATCAGGTTCATTTGTACCTATTAAAATGGACCCTATCTCTGACCCAAAACTCTGGGACAGGGGGCCAAAATCTGTGCTTTAAGAGGCCCAAGTTTTTCAGGCAATATAGATGAGCATGCTCCTCTGTCAGATCTTCCTACTGCCATTATCAGTGACCGTGAGTCTCAGTTTCAGGCATCCTGCCCTACCCCTGCTGCATTCGTCTTCTAGCCCACTAGACCGACTCCTGCCATTTCTACAATCTTCAACCCTTTGACCACAGTTGATTCCGCCATTTTGTAACTTGTTGTCATCTTTTTTTTCCATTTTATTTCCTCATTTTCCTTTTATCCAACCACCATTTGACAGCTCCTTAACATTTCTCATTTAAATCCTACATGTAAAGAATTGGTAGACCCAGTCAGCCCCACCTTCAAAGTATATCCAGACTCTGACTTTTCTTAAACCTTCCACTGCAACCATTCCAAAGAACAGCCATTCCCCAGGTAGGATGTTGTAACTGTCCTGAGTCAGCTCTTAGATCTATGGTGGCTGTCACCCACACAGCAGCCAGAGGGATCCTGTGAACACCCCAGGTTGTGTTGCTCAAAATTCACCATGCTGCTTCTACACAAGGGAAGACAGAGTCCTGGGGAATGAGACCGGGTCTTCCAACCTTCCCTGGTTAAGATGTCATTTCCAACTTCACCTCCTCTCTCATCCACTGCTGGGTTTGATTTTTGTGTGTGTATGTGTAGAACTTGGCACCACCTGGCCTACCCTAAGCTCTTATTTGTCAGTGTTTCCTGTTGAGACAAAGGAAGTGTCATAAAGGCAGAAGCTTTTCCTGTTCTGCCTCAGTTTCTAGAACCCTGCCTGACATCAACCAAGCATGCAGTGATTTTTTAAAAAAAAATCAACAGAGGAAGAGGAAGAAATAAAAGTGGTTTTGGTGGTAACAATATCTTTTCTGTGACTGCCTCTCTTTGAAAAATGAAATGGTGTAAAAATATTTAAATAGTGTGAAAAGAGTGAAAAATTTATCCTGTAAACAATCTCAATATGTCATCTGATGGTGCTTGGTGCCTGTGGTTTAGAGCTTTAAATTTATTTGTCTCTGTCATATTTTAATGCAAATAGCCATAGGCTTTACTTAGTTCTTCGTGGCTAACAGTGATATTATCCTTCAGAGCGGTTTTTTTTTAACCTGATCTAAATCATATATTTTACTTAGTAGTCACTGATTTAGTCTCTTTTAAAGGGAGAGATGAATCAGGAATGAGAAGGGAAAGAGTTTAAGAATATGTAAATATTTTATTCCAAATTGTTTCTCATCAGATGGTTTTATTGTCCTTTGCTTGTTTTTTTCCCTAAATCAATTATTCTGATGACCCAAATTAGTGATTTTTAAAACTCTATAATGTCCTACATATTTATGTTACTGTAAGACAGACTATTGTTGTTTTACTATAAGATACATTTTTCTGGGGCCACAGGTTTAGTTCAGCGGTGTTAAGTACTTCCTTGGCAAATGTGAGATCATGAGTTCAGTTCCAGGTACAAAAAAAATAGGCTTTTCTCTTCTTGGCCTTTATTTGTTTAGGGTCAGTGTTAATGGGAGTGAATGTTTAATGATTTGGTGTAATACAGTGTATTACTGTCATCATTGCATCTTATGTTGTCCCAGGATTGGCCAGTGAAAGTCTCAAAATATTGGGCCGTTCATCTGAACTTTTTGTATAAATAGTTTAAGAAATAGCAGAGATCCATGGAGCAGAGAAGGCAGTTGTGAGGATGTAGCATTGAGCTTTCAAAAAGTGGTCAAATTTTGATTAAAATAGGGCTGTGGTGGAGTGGAAAGGTGAAAAAAATCCTGAACAAAAGAAAGCCTGGCAGACTTGGTGTCAGGCAGGAATGCAGTGATCCTGATAAGGAAGCAGCAGTGGACCCTAAGACCTCCCTGTGCTGCCTAAGCATTTGTTTCAATGGTTCTTGCCTAAAATTTCCACTTCTGTTGTCTGAGAAGTGAGATGAAATGTGATGAAGAAAAAGAATTCTAGGTGGTGAAAAACAGTATGGGCCAAAAGCTCTTTCAAATACTCCCCTTTTCTGGAAGCTTTCCTAGGTCCTTGCTAAGCACTAGCTGCCCTCCTCCCTTATGCTCCCACCAAAGCTCGCGCCTTTCTGCGGCTGAACCTGTGCTGCCTGCCTCCTCCAAAGCTTGCCCAGCATTGTACTCCCCTGATCCTTCTTCCCATGCTAAGTGTTTCATGAATATGCATGAGAGAGAAAGAAGAGGAGCTGGGGTGGCATTGAATGGAGGACAGAGGTCTCAGAATTCCACATTTGGGGGTTTGGGTTTGTTCCACAGGCAGCGATGAGGTTGTGACCAGAGAAGCCCTGATGGAGGTTGTGATGCTGGAAGACGCAGTGGACTGGGGCAGCTTGGGGCTTTGGGCTCCAGAACCAGCGGATACAGAGCTGGCGGTGGAAGTAGTGAAGCCAGTGGTTACCAGCCAGAGCATCTGGGTACTCACTCACATCAGCTCCGGGGAAGAAAGTGCCCCTGGTGGTGTCTAGCCCCACTGAACAGAAGGTGTTCTTTTCAAAATAAACACCCTGGCCAGTTTCTCGGGTATATTTAAGGTCAACAGGGCCTTCCCTCTTCCTCATCTACAAATCCCCCTGAGGTCAAAAGGAATTGGATGTGTCCTTGGAAGATTGTTAGATCAAAGACGCTGAGAAAAGAAACATTGTCTCCATTTGAGACACGAGATACTGACTTTGGCGTAATGAAGATTTCCCCTTATATTGGGGAATGGTTTATTAAAAATAGATTTTTAAATAAGTGCTTTTGTGACCTTGGAACATGGCCCTCTGAGAGCAGCTTACCATAAAAGAAACGGTTGTCAGCTTGCTTTTGGCGCCTGCCCCTTCCTAACAACAGAAAATTTGCCCTGCACCTGCTCCAACTGGGTTCTCAGTGATAAGCATCTTTCAAGCCCAGAAAATTGTAGTATCAAATCTCAGCCCCAACTGTGAGGCAGCACCATCATCAGCTCCTCGCTGAGAGGCGTTGCTTTCTCGGTTCCCAAGAGAGGAGTTTTTTTCTCCCCTGGCCCCTTTTCCAGCCTGAACTCTGACCTGAACCCTCCTCCTAGCTCCCAGCATGCATTGCTCTGGGTGCTGATTGTGACCCAGCCCAGCTTACCCAGTCCTGCTGTGGGCTCATCAGGAGGTCAGGCGTCAGTAGCCCCGGGGTCACTGTGCTGCCTGATTCCAATAATGAGCACATTTATCTGTGGAGAGGAAGAGAAGCCTTCTGTTTGTTCCAGCCCATCACTTTCCTCCAGAAACAAATGCTAAAGTCACATTTGGTAGTTTTATCTGTGCTCTGGTAAACATATATAAATGTTGCCCAGTGTTCACCAAGTTGCTTTTAACCACACCTCTCATCATAAATTAAATGCTTTGTGTTAACTCATGATTTCGTTCAAGAGAAATAAACCTGTCTTACTGCTGGGAAAGAGTACATATTTTAAGTTAAACCCATCTTAAGGACACTGTTGTAAGAATTTTGAAGAAGAATAGCAAATAGTATTTAAGTATTTGTGAGCATATTTAAGTGCATTCTAATAGATTTAAGCATGTCATATCAAAGGGAAAAAAATGCTAATGAGACATTCCGACTTTATCCTCTTCCTCTTAGGTTTTTCAAACAGGCCAAAGTCATTAAAAATATTCCTTAACCCACAAAGTCACAAAAAAGAAGCTTCCCAGGTCTATTATGAGAAAGTCGAGCCTCTGCTGAAGCTGGCAGGAATAAAGACTGATGTGACAGGTAAGTCATTTCCAATACAGCATTTGCCACTTAAACACACACAGACACACACACACACCCAAGCAAGCTAACTGGAATTCGTTCTTCATCTCAACTTTAGGTGCTGCCTACAAAACCCAAAGCTTGTCTAGGTGTTTCCCTAAGCTACTGCAGCCCAGTCAAGATTTATTTGTTTAGTTGGGCTATTTTCTTAAAACCCCAATAAATTTTCTTGTGACGTTTTCCAGACTTCAACTGTTAGTTGGTGTGATTTTCAAGGAAACTGTACACTTTTCGGCATCTTCCTAAGGTGCTTGCTCTTTGCACCTGATTTCTGAGGCTGACTTTGGCTCACACATCACAGCCTGCTCACCCCTAGCTTTCCCTGGGTTGTTTTTGCTCTGACTCTGACCCCTGCTGGTTAGGTCAAAACTAAGCACTCAGTCAACTGCTGGCTTTAGTTGAATTTGGAGAACCAGAAACTTAAATTTATTGTCTCCAAGATTGCACTTAGCTTCGTGTGAAGGAAAACAGAAATTTGAGAATGAAAAGCTAATAGAATATTAGTAATATCCTCTTAGGCTTTTTAAACTTAGTGACCAAGGCTGGGGATATAGTTCAGCAGCAAAAGGGCCTGCCTGGCAAGCACAAGGTTGTGAGTTCAATTCCAGGTACCCAAATAGATAAATAAGTGATAAAAGTAAATTTAGTGACCAAATTCCTTTGCTGCCTTGGGACATCCTGCAGCTAGAGACCAGCAAGCATTGCTGCTATCAAGAATGAAGTCTTCTCACTTTCGTTCTGGAGCGTTTCTAACACAGTGGAAATTTGCAAAAAAAATTTTGAATTGATGAAGAATACTGAATAATAATCATACTCAGGAGAGAAGTCTAAAATACATTGGTGTTTCCTAGTCCCAGTGAGAAGCGTTAAGGATCCAGAAATGACCTGGTTCTACTCTGAAAGAGTTGTGACTCACAGAGTAGATAATAAAGTCATTAAAGTTCAGCACCTTTATGGGATGGGGTAGAAGGAAGTTCCTAAAAGAGTGGAAGGTCTGAGCTGGGGATTTAGCTCAGTGGCATAAGCGCCTGCTTGGCAAGTGTGAGGTTGTGAGTTCGATCCCCAGTACCAAAAAAAAAAAAAAAGATACTATTACACTGATTACACTGGAGGGCAAAGAGAAACTACCATGTAAAACTCAGGAAGAATTTCTCAATTAGAATAAAGCTGCACTTAGGAAGTTGGCCTTCCATGTTTGTGATCTTTGGTTGCAAGTGATTTACAAGGACTAAAGAAATTTCTGTCTATCTTTACTTTCTACAAAATATTTTCAAAGATTGGCTGAAGAAGTTTGGGATTCTTACATGGATGAAAAGTGTGGAGTAAACGTATTCAACAACTCAAATTACATCAAATATGTGGTATCTTTCATTGAGTACATTAGCTTTACACAGATATTAATATAGTAGGTATCATTCATTCAAGTGTTTCTCACTGAAACCTTACATGAAAGCACATACCTATATTCCCAGATACTCTGGAGGCTGAGGCAGGAAGATCACCTGAACACAGGAGTCAAACCACATCCAAAAAAAAAAAAAAAAGAAAACCTAAAATGAAGGAGAGAACAAGGAGAAAGGAGGAAAAAAAGACTTTCTTGTTAAATGCTTTCTCCATCTTAAATATTGTAGCAATGTGCAGAATACAAGATGAATAATCTACCATATGCAACCTTAAGTTACTTTTAGAGTATTAGGGATTCAACCAGATACTTAAGATATTGTAATTATAGCATATATAAAAGAACTGTGGTGCCTCAGGATAATATTAATTTTTATTGGAGGGCTTGTAAAAAAGCATGCAAAATGGACAGTTATATAAAGGAAAGAAAGGCAAAAGATAAAGTGTACCAGTATGTACCAATGGAGAGCGAGAGAGTTGAACTCATGGTACCTAGGAATTTGTTTCATAACCTTGCTTTCTGGCTTTGGCTTCATCTTGAATCTCCTTCCCTTCCATCATCATCAAACATCTGCCAGTGAACTGGACCTTCTCTTTTCATCTCCAGTGGCACGGAGGGAGGGGTTATGCATGTGCACCACAGAGGGAGACCCACGGGTTTTCATCCTGAAGATGGATTCCCATTTCTCTTTTTGCTAACTGTGCTAATGTAGTATGTGCCATCAGCCAAAAAGTCATTTCTTGAACTACTAAGACTTCCTGGAAACTGAGGCTGGGCTTCCTTTTCCTGAAGCTTGAAGATCCCTGATCTGAATCTGGACTCCATCTGAGAGAGAAAAGGGCAAAGTGACTTCTGAGAAGTCCGAGCCCTGACACAGATGGACCTTTATGCTGTTCTCAGAAATTTATTCATTATGCATTGATCCAAAGTTGGCATAAATATTTCATCATCACATTGTAACCTGGTTTGGCAAAGATGATTGCAACCACGGAGTAAAAATTAGAAAGACAGAGAGTTGGAGAGAAGGGAACCAGGGTACAAGGCCAAAACTAAGGCAGAGGAAGTGATAGGAGTGAGCTTTCCTCCCTACTATTCGCAGTGAAAAGTAGTGTATTCTAAATGTCCTCCCTAAATTTCTAAATATTATTGAATGCTACATTTAGTTTAATGTGAAATAAATTAGAAAATTTTGCATAAATCAAATACAGAATTTATTTTTGTGTTTGTGCTGAATGGCTATTGGCGGCCTAACACTCCTCCTACAGGCAAAATTATAAAATTACATCCTTTGATTACATTTCAGTATGTTTTCTGTGTTGGTTAGATATTTACATTAAAATTTCCTATTTTGTGTAGACTAAATAAACACAGAAATACTTGAAAAGTTTTGGATTTCCTGCCTGTACTACCATGTGGTCTTGTGAAACAATTTTGTATATATAAAGTGCAATAGAAATATGGTTATAAGGTTTTGGGTTTCATTGTCTTAACATTCTATAATGAAATTCAATTTGCACTTTGTTTGAAAGACAGAGAAGTCCTGGGACTATAGCTCATTCTCCCATGCAGCAGAGCGCAGGCATGCAGGGCGCCTCGTGGGCGCCCCCTGCCAGTCCCAGTGTGGCATGCGGCAGGGGCAGGATGCTGTCACTGGGCACTTCTGTCTGAACTCATGTTGCGGTTTACTGAGCCTTTGTCCACTTTAGACAGGTACTTCTTGTGGGCTCACTAAATGTCCTTTCTTTTGGACTGGTCCAGCCTAAGCTTACCTAACACCTTGATCAGGGCTCTGGCGGCATTGCAAATCCACCTGTCCCCTGCGTTGTGGTCCTTTGTGGTAGATAAAAACTGCATATCACGGAGAACTTGAGAGCTCACATTTGTCATCATTATCTACTGGAGCTAATGTTGTCCTTTGTAATAATACACAATGAGTGGATCAGATCTTGCGTATAAGTCATTGAAACATTTGCAGACAGATAACATACCTATCTGCTCTGGATCTCTTTTGCCCATCATGTGTGCATCCACCTTCTTTAGTCACTCTGCGCATTTACAAAGGTACTCGACCTTATCAGGATCGTTGTTATTACCATGGACAAAGACGCTTTTGTGTATGCACCTGTGATCTCTGCCGGCACAGAGCCCATAGTGGTGCCTCCTCATCAGATAGTTTTATCTCCTGGGCATAACTGTCCAGTAAGTGGATGTCTTCATTTTGGTTTTTGCTTCAGGTCATTTTGCCCCTTTTTCTTCTAGCATCATGCTTTTAACTTACTCTTTTTGCCAAGTCTCTTCGTGTTTGCTCTCTTTGGCTCTTTATGGCTCTACTTGGAGCTTCCCATTCACTGGAAATGCCTTTTCTCATTCCTGATCTCACCTAGCATAACTATGCAATCTGATGAAATGGAGTCACAAAAGGTATTCATAGCCTCAGATGGGGACGAACCTGTGGTATGTGTACCACAGCAGGCTGTTTGTATCATTGAAAGGTCTAAGAGGTTCTCCATCACTGGTCTAAGGCATTCCTTCTTTCATTTTTGCCTGCACTTTAATAAAAATCTGCAGAGTAACTTTCATGCATAATAATAGAGAGAGAGACAAAATTCTATGTGAAAGATTATTTTATTACCCCTTAAATAATTGTGAGTGCATGCAGCCAATCCTGTTTTCAGCACTCACATGTGAGTTAAGTTGAAAAATTATCCCCCAAGAGAAGGAAGAGTCCTCCATGGGATTCTTGTGATAAAGTGGTATCATTAAATATGCTTGCAAAAGTCATTCTGGCTACAGCGGAATGGAAGTTGGAGGGAGACTAGAAAAGAGGCTGTTGTAGAGGACACGTGAAGGACGCTCATGATCAGGTCCGGGGCACCGACTTGAGGGGTGGAGTTTTGGTAGCATCAGTAAAGGTGAACATCTCAGTGCTGGCCATGGAGTGGGTCTGGAGAGTGGATGAAAGCAATAATCCAAAAGGACAGTGTCATTTTCCCATCTTAGGGAGTGGGCATTGGAACACACCAAATAACATATGAGAGAAAAGATATTTGAAGCAGGACATTTTGAACATATGGAGTCTGAAATACCTGTAGGACAGAAAAGAAAATGATGTTTCAGTATCTCAGAATTTTATCACTGAAGCAATAATTTTTTCCTAAGTCCAAATCAAATCACATCTGGTTTTGTTTCAAATACATACCAATATTCAATGTCAAACTTGACATTACTGTCCTCAAGTTGTGTCCCCCTAAGGGAGAAATATTTTTTGCTGAAGGAAGGGGGATCCCAGCAATAGGAACCGTGTCCAGCAGTCAGCAAACAGCAGGGACTCCAGATCCCCTACACAGCAGGGGCGTAAAGTGCATCTCCAGACTGTGAACTCCATGAAGCCAAAGGCATTATTCATTTTGATCATTCTGCTTTCATGTTTTCTAACTGTGGGTATTTAAGTGTTGTTTGCTTTTTCTTTCTTCTTGTTCCACTGCAATAATTTTATTTAACTTACAACATGTCACATGAAAATTCTATTCCCAGAGTGCATTACTGCTTAGTCAAATTCTATCCAAATGATAAAAAAATTAGACTTCCAGTGTTTTCCTAAATAAAAATAACATTCAGCCATAACATGATTCTAAAGCCAGTTTTGTATTTGAATTGAGAGATTTACCAATGTAAGCTTTGGTATAAAATCAAGATGATACATTGATTTTCAACATACATATTTCTTCAGACTGTCCTTCATTGTGTGTGTGTGTGTGTGTGTGTGTGTGTGTGTGTGTGTGTAACTATGAAATTTTGCATTGTATGGTTTCAACTACTTGCTGCAGTAAAAAATGACACATCTTTTATGATAACGTAATCCTTCAAGTTTATTAATATTAATATTTTAATTATATTTTCTTCTGATTAGAATTTAGTAGAGAACGGTTTTACCCTATGAGTATTAACAGCTTTTGAATAAGCTATGAGAGAATTACAGTGTAACACTGCTGGATACAGAATGATTCCTTTAGACACCAAGACTAATAATTTTTAACAATATCTAAAAACATTATAGGAAAAGCTTGAACCATGCTGGCACCAGGGACAGACAGGCATGAAAGATTAATGTAATCTTGCAAAGAATGATGCACATTCTTACACAAAAATCCCATCTGCAGTGTCATGTCAGTCAGCAGAAATCTTTGATGGGTGGGTACAGCTGGCCTGCCTCTCCTGGCAGGGCTGTCCTAGAAAATGCTAAATGTGGTTGTGATGCTTGGTGCCATCTGCAGTGTGCCCGTTTATCCTATCTTCACTGCATTTGCAGTACTGAGCAGGGCGTCAGTGACTGTGGAGACAGCGATAGATACAGTGTGACAGATTCATTTCCTCGGAGGACCCGGGCTCGGCTAGGCCTATCTGCCTATCTCCTCCTGCACTGGGTCTCTTATCACTGGTGTTGACTTGACTTTACATTTTCATGTCCAGCCCCTCCTCTTATTTTTTTTTAAGCCTAGCAGTTCCAGAGACACATTCCTCTGGTATGTAAATCTTGCATTAACCTTTCCTCTAATTTATGCATGTAAGATTGCCAAAGCAACTTAACATTGACTGTCCAATGCCAGCTGATAGGCTGTATTTTCAAAATACTTCTGTTCCTCAGCATCTGATTTAAAGGACTTGTGTCTTATTTAGCAAATACTAAAGACAGGCATCAAGATTAATTCTCTAAGCACTGCGCGTTGGGTATCCTCAGATGATTTATGGAATTTGAACAAATGTGTTCCAATCTTTTACATAAAGCTATAAAACATACCAGGCAACTAACACTTAATCCTGTTTCCTATGATTAAAATATAAATATTCAAGAATAAATGTTGTTTTGTGACCTGACCATATGTTAATCATATTCTTTTGCCAAACCAAGTTCAAAAGATATAGATCATTATTTGAGACTTTCACTTTTGTGTGTGTGTTTTTTTTTAACAGTAACAGAATACAAAGGCCATGCACTGTCCCTGCTTAAGGAATGTGACCTCCAGGGATTTGATGGGTAGGTTCCATTATTATTCTCTGTGTATGTATGACTTGTGTCAGTAAATGCTTCTGGGATTTCTTTTTTAGCTACTTAGTTGGGATTTGTAATTTTTAAACGTTTGTGATGTATGCAATTAGGCTGTCTTTTTCATATCTGTGTAATAATCTGAATGATACTACAGTGTGGTGTCTACCTCTCAGGATCTGGCACCAAAAGCAAAAATAGAAATCTAACTATAAATATTGGAAAATTACACTGGGTACTACCCAGTGCTTACTTAATGTGTACGCATTTGCATTTATAATTTGTGGCTTTTACTATTTGTATCTAGAAAAACACTGATGGATAAACTTACATTGGTCCCATGGAATAATATGCAATGATCCTCTTTTGCAAATGTATTGATAGTTTTAATAGTTACCAGGGGTTAAATTAGCTCTGATTGAATGGGATAGATATTTTATAATCACAAATATATTAGTTTCAGAATGAAGACAAGATACTAATTCTAATTATCTCAAAATGTGGCAACTATCAAATAGATGCATTATTCATAGTAGACACTGGAAATTATTTGCAATGTATTGGTGGAGAATGCAGAGATTACTCACTGGGACATGAATATTAAAGACAAATGGTATACATGTAATAGCCCTTTTTAAAAATCAGGTGAATTGATTTGCTGAAAGTGATTGACCAATACTAAAGTATATTCATTTAGGGAAGATTTATTTTTTTTTTGCAACTGTTAATATCTGCGAGCTTAAAAACTTGGCAAGTGTTTGTTGCATGGTGATAGGCAAGGAGTAACAAAAGACAGAGAATCAGGAAAGTTTCCAGAAATTGAAAGGCTTTTTAATCTTCCCAAAGAAATATTAGGGTGTTAGAAGAAAGCGATTCAATCAGAATGGGCCATGGATAGCACTGTTTTTCAGAAATGCTTAATATGTTTGGATAAGAGAAAAGTGTGTGGTGAGGATGAAAGAGGTTGGTAAGTAAAAGGTGATTTAGTAAAAAGACAAGGGGACTCAACTGACATGGCAATATTATACAGAAATCGAGGCTCGAGAGTAGGAGGTAAGTAATCACCTTACAACTTTATATGTAGAACTACACAGATGACACTTAGGAAATTATCTTGAAGGAATGTTTAAGAAAAAGCAGCTGAGAAAATCATGCCCACAACCTACCTAATTTAATATACTATGTGGTTCCAAACCCTGAATGCATGAGAGCAGCTGCATTACAAAGGAGTTCTTGCTTTAAAACATGACTGCATAAATCTTATAAGAAATATCACAGATATTAAACCTATTAAGCCCACCAGTGAAGTGAAATGTTCTTCATAATGGAATATCTATGCATAGGTTCTACTCATAATCACACTATGGCAAGAATTAAGAAAAACTTTGCAGAATAAAGAATGAGTTTTGCTCAGTGCACTGTGGTAATGTTCTCTTTACTATTTTAATTATTTCTCATGCAGATGTTATTATTTTGCACTGTGGTGCTAAACAATACATAGAACTTTCAATTCTTACTCCTGTATTCTGAAACCAAATTATTTGGCCTGTTACATGAATTGAATTCTGTGAATTTACTGCTTGCAAATCCTGTAGTATATTTTTTCACTTTAGACTAATGATAATCTGAAATTTCTATTAAAAGTCACCTATGTTTCCAAAACCTTTCAATAGTTCATTTATGTTCATAGTTTCCATTTTTCTAGTGGGAGCTGGTATAGTGGTTGTAATAGTTCTCTTTAATAAAAGGATAATTTTAAGTACCCATACTTAGAAATACATAGAGATGTGGGGAGATGAATGGAAATGTAATTTCATTATGTGCTTCAGAAAAATAATTCACTGAAAAGCAGAATTGTTTGAAAGTAAGTATCCCACACAGATGAATTCTCTAACCTCAAACCGGTTCAAAGCGTGCCTTTAGAAGCAGTTTTAAAAAAAAATTATAGAAATGATTTAAGGATGCTATGAGGTGACATAAAGTGCTACTTTAGGGCTGGGACAGATACTGGGAGTTGAACCTAGGAGCTCAGATATGCTAAGCAGGTGCTCTGCCAACAAGCTACATCCCCAGTCCATGATTATCTTTTTAAAAATTTGATCCAGGGTCTTCTTAAGTTCCTTATGCTGGCTTCAAACCTTGTGATCCTCTTGCCTTGACTTCCTGAGTAGCTAGAATGCTATTTCACTGTGATGACAAACTGAGTCACATTCCTTCACTAACTGGGCCATCTCTGTCAGACTATAGTCAGGAGCTATTGATAGAAAGTGATTGGACCATTACTAGGAATTTCTACAGTTTCTAGACACAGGCTAGGGAGGTTTCGATCCAAGAGTCAATATATATTATCCGACAAAGCAAAAACAATCTGGAAAATGATGTTTAAGAAATAAAATATCCTAAAATCTTAGAGTTTTAAAAAATCATTATTATTTATTTTTTATACTAGAGAGACAATGTGATATTTGCAAATATGAGTCTGATTTATTTCACTTATGAGTATAGTCTCAAGTTGCCTCCATTTACCTGTAAAAGCTTCAAGATCATCCTTTTTTGAAACTGAGCAATAAAAAACTGAAAGTTATAAGATCCAAAATGTACAATAGAAATCGTAATAAAGAAAGGGAAAGAAAGTGCTCAAAAGGACAGAACTATTGGGATAGGGGAAAGGAAAAAAGAAAGAAATGAAAAGATTATATATATGTTGGTAAACATAAATTTATGTATGCATATGTACATTAGATATATAAGTGTATTGCTAATCTCTCTTAGTTCATCAAAAAGAACAGTTTGTGCTGTCGTTGTTTGATCACTTTTGTATCTAGATTTTGTAACCTGAACAACTAATTCTGAGATAACAATGTACAATCTCTACTTTTTTTCTTTTCTTTTTTGAAATTCTGTATCATTTCAATCCTTTTTTTTTGTTTTGCTTTTTAAAATAAAAATTTAAAAAATAGAGTTACATATATTTCTGTGAAGACACATTGCGACACATTTCTAAGGCAAACAGAAACAGTGTATCAGTACACATGACAGCTCCTTCCCCACTACGGTGTATTCCGGCAACGTTAGGGATCTACTGCTAAAGCTTGGAGGGGTTTCAGAATCCATATCGCCCCTTATTTACACTGGGTGGGTGTGAAGAGGGGGTCGTGTGAAGGCAAAGGGAAGAGTAAAATGAGGTGCGCACACTTTAAGCACAGACAGTTGCATTTAGTAACGTGAATATAGTTAAACCAACCTGCAGCTTTTACACAATTGTAAATATACTAATTATTTGCTATTTGTTTCTCAGTACCTTTCTGAATTTATTGAATTACAGTTTTGTTTTCCATTTATTTCAATATTAACTAGACCCCAATCTAGACATTATTTGGCTTATATTGACATTTTATCAGATTGACCATGATATCTGTGTTATTTAGTAATGTAGAAATCTCTTTTCAGAAAAAGAAAAACACAAAAAATGCAATAATACATTCAACATTTCAAAGATTACACTGGATAGTAGACAAAGATACAAACACCCATTTATTATTTTTTCTTATTCTTTAGAAAAGGAAATAAAATATCTGGCCTCAGTTTTGCTTTTCTGAACAGAATCATTCTGCTTGGGGCCATGGCGAGGAGTTTCTTTCTTCTGAGAACACAAAGGGCTAATTATTCTAAGATTTATATTTTAGAGTGAATTTTAAGTGTGGTTAAATTAACTTCTTAAACAAGCTCATTTTTTTGTTTTTATTTTTGCCCATTCTTGCAGTATGATGTTTAATATTAAGTGTAGTTCTTAGGTTAACTATGTCTTGGCATAACCTTAATTATCTAGTTGTTGACATAAATATATTCCTGCTTGCTCATTCAACTTCATGTTTCTTATGTTGGTTTTCAAACTGGTATTAAAGTAAAATTCTCATGAAGCTATTTTCATTGGATTTAATATTAGAAAAGGAATATCATACACTGAATAATGATGTAGTCTTGCTGAAATCCGTTAAGTCACTTAGTGATCGGATCATGGAAAAGCTAGTCTTGCTATGCTTTGGTTTCCTGATCTGTAGATCGAGTCCCTTCATATCTATTGTATACATTTCTTATCCAAATTAAATGAGTTAATACATGGAAATTAGAGAGAACAGTTCCTGAGAAACATAGTAACATTCACTGTTACTTTATTATGTCATTTGTATTTGTTTTTAAAAGATTTAACATAGAATGTGCTATGACAAGATTTCAGATGTCTTACAGCAGAGAATGCTCACAGCAAGGCCATCTCTACTAACTCTAGCAATGAGTTAACATTGCTATAACTGCATGCGAGAGTTCAGGAGTCAAGTGTTGCCATCCTATGTACTTAAGAGTCAAGTTCTTTGGCGCTAAACTAGATGGTTTTTGGATGATTTTACATGGCCCTTTTGATCACACACAAATGTCAGCATGTATAGAAATATAGATCAGCATTTATAGCTAAGTTCATAGATATTTTGCAAGTCTCTTGGAGACTTTTTAAATCAAACAGGCAAAGTTCAGCTCAAACATATTATATGACATAGAATTTTTCCTCATTAGACACTGTCTTTTTTCTCTAAATTGGTCACCAAGTTTTGAACCCTTGGAATCAATTCAGACATAGTAATAATATTAAGTCCTTGAGCCCAAACATTAGCTGGACTCTCTTCTAACCAGAGTAGACATGGATTGTCTGGGCTATGTGGAGACAAAGGTCTTAACCTCAAGTAGGAGAGAGGGAAAGGAGCCTTAGAGGAATTTGGGGGGCACTGATGGAAAAGAGGTGTTCAGCCTCTGTCATCATAAACTTATTAGGAAAGGAGTAACCCTTGCTGGTCAGAGGCCATAGGCAGATTGATTTGGCACATGGTACATAAAGGTATAATAAATGCTGGGTGCTAGTATTTATAAATTAAGAGATTCACCCTAAAATCCAATCTGATTTTTCAAAACCAGATCTAGTTTTCTAGGCTTCCCACATGGTGTGAGTGGGCTGTAGCTGAGAAGCCATACGCCTTCAGACTGAGCACATTATTATATTCCTGCTGGGCCTCCATAGGCCTTGAGTTGTAACACCTACTCGCAATCACACAAAATCCTCCTCCTTTCGAGTAAATTGAAGACAGGTTGATAGGATTGTTTTGCACCTTTCAAATACAAAGGATTATGAGATAATTGTCTGTATTTTAGGTATCATTTTTTGGATCCCTCTCCTCCAAAGTCTACTTACCATTAGGTCTCAAAGCACATTAGCAATACTGTCCATGATCAAAGGGAGCTGATGCTAAATGAAAAGAGGCACATAGCAGTAATGTCAAGGAGATGAAATCCAGGGCATGTTTATAATGGCGCCAGCCACGTACTAATGATAATCAGCAGTTCCCTAAATGAAAGCTTCCTATTTTACATGATTTTTATGGCTGTCTTTTCAGAATTTGAATGAGAATTAGTGAATTTATTACTTTTGTGTGTTAATAAATTGCAGATGGCAGTATTATTACCAAACAACTGAGAATGATATGCTTTTGGCTGTTACCAAGCAAATGCAGTTTAGATGTGAATTAATATATTCAACTTCTTCAGTGTCTCAACTTGTTTAAAATATTTCATCTGCGGGTATTATCTAGGTATTATGTTTGTAAAGATAAAATTTCTCGGTGCAGTGGTTGTGTCTTCTTAGCCACTGACACTAAAATATTTGAAGTTATGTATGAGTAATCCTACACATAGAAAATTACTAAGATCTTTCAAAAATCTAGATTTTAGGAGTAATTATAAACTTTTTAAAATTTTGTTTTCTTTTGCTTGATTTCTTTTCTGCAGTGTTGTCTGTGTTGGTGGAGATGGATCTGCTAGTGAAGTGGCCCATGGTTTACTTCTCCGAGCCCAGGAGAGTGCAGGGATGGAAACAGACCAGATCTTCACTCCCGTCAGAGCGCAGCTTCCCCTCGGCTTAATACCAGCAGGCAAGGGAGCCCACAGATGTGTTCAGCTGGCCTCCTCCACCATTCTGTGTCTCGCTTCCTAGCCTTGTCAGTATGACACAAGTTACATGTGTGTGCTTTGGGACCGGAAGATCCAAGTTTGATTTCCGGTTCCTTCACTTGCAGGTGCAAGATCTGCACAAGCAATTTTCTCTCTTTTAGCCTCATTTTGCTAATCTGTAATGTAGGGATAACCCATAATAGTTACTTTGTTACAGGGTTATTGTAGTACTAGATAATGTGGACAAAGGATTTACATGCATAATTTTAAAAAGCCGTGGAATTATTACCCTGTCTTCCATCAAAAAGTCTATAGGTCACATAGTACCAGACAGGAAATTCCAAAACAGAGCCACACCAGTCAAGCTGTTCTTATTTTGTATGTAGTAACATGTGAAAGTCACATAATGGAAACAGAAATAGATAACCTTAAAATACCAGGGGATTCCTTCTGACTAGAAAGAGAACCTGGGCCCTGGAAGATGACCTCTTGCAGGACCAGGCTAATTTGCTTTATATGAACTGCTGTATTTCTGTTTCCTAGAGGAGACCATGATCTAGTGAGTATACTGGGTCACTAGGTAGGAGTTCCAGCTTCCTGATCCCATCTAATAGGAGAAAGCCATGTGTGGACTGTATTCAATACGAGGATGTTATGCCTCATCAGGGCTTTTGATGGAGAATAGGAACAAGAGGAGGGCAAGAAATTTCCAAGCTGAACATAAAAGTACACAATAAATTGACTAAAGTGAAAGGATTTTAAAAAGACTCTAGAATAACACTAGAATCAGGCCTTAAAATGGGTAGAATCAGGCCAGGAAAGATGGCAGTGAGTTATTTTCTAAGCTGCAACAATAATAAAGGCAAAGGGAAAACCCAAGTGTGTTTGAGGAACAGAAGGAAAGCGTTGGATGGGACATGATGGTATCAGATAGTCTAGACCCTAGGTGCTCCTCCAGGCCACAGAAGGGGTCTCAGTTGTATTTAAGAAGCGGTAGGGAACAAATAGGTGTTTCCCATTAAGGGAATGACCTTGAGTAGTTCTAGGGGGATTCATTTTGCAGTAAGATAATAGAATGTTTAGAACAGGACCACTGTTTAGAAAAGGAGAGAAAATTTTTTTCAAGTTTATTATGTTATATAATCTTACCTCTTAATTCAGTAAACAGTAATTGAGGAAATTGTTGTTTTTATTTTTTAAATGTCATGCATTATTGCTAAAACAAAAGCAGAAAAGATTTTTTCATATGAACATATTAAAAATTAATGGACAGGGTTGAAAAAAAGTCATTCTATTTGATAAGCATGTATGTTTAGTATGGACTTCAGCATATTTATTTTTGTTGTTAAACTGACAAAGAGTATAAAATATCCAAATGTGTTTTTAGAGTATAAAGCCTTTCAAAAAAGCCAGAACTTAAAAGAGATACTAGGATATAGCCTGATAATTGCAAGGTATACCTAGAGAGATGTATAATGGCTTCTAAGCAGAAGATAACAAAACAACCTCAAGTCAAGAAAGATGCATTTTGGGGCATCTTGTCCTGCCACTTTAGTTTTTTGACCTTTGCGTGTGATTTTGGTAGTTATGATTCTAGTTGATGGAATGTTTCCAATGTTTCCCTCCATATAAAGTGGATGTACTATATTCAGGTCATTGTTTCTCTTCATTACTGCTTAAATTCCTGAGCTCCTGTGTTCACTGCCTTGTTCTGGAAGTGAAAAGAGAAATGTCCCCAAAAAGTATGTATTTGACATCAAGTGGGTAGTAGGCCATCAGAACTGGTAGTTTATGCTTATGTTTTTAATGTGTAACTCTGATTCTATAAGTGAATAGCACTGGTTTTTTAAAAATGTTGTATAAGTGAATAGCACTGGTTTTTTAAAAATGTTGTAAAGCATATTTCCAATTTTTGAAAGTATCCCATGAATCCAGTGGGTATTTGTAGGAATGCCACTGTAACATTTTTTGTTTAGAAATATGGAATGCTGCCAAAACTCCGGTCGCTAGGTAGGAGTTCCAGCTTCCTAATTCCATCTAATGGGAGGACAAAGTCATGAGTGGGCTGTATTTAATATGAGTATATTATGCCTAGTCAGGGCTTTGATGGAGCATAGGAAGAAGGTGTAGGCAGGAAGTTTCCAAGCTGAGCATGAGGAGACAGTGTGCCTCTGAAACCATTTGCCTCCTGGAAAGAGACATCCAGAGGGAGAGTGTTTAGTAAATTATTCCACTGAGCCCACATACTAAGCCACTGAATTATGGACAGATTCAAATGGATCAGATGGGGGGAAGCCTGCATTTGAACTGCTGGCCATTAGGAATGGTGTTTGTTGCTATGGGAACTGGTGGTAAGGAACTGTCCAGAAAGATTCCGATTAAAAGTGGGGAGGGGGGTAAACAGGAAAAAGCCTGCAAGGACATAAAAATAAAAAAGCAATGCAGTTGTTGTAAAACAAGGCTCAGTCCACATACTGATGGCGGTGAACCATATATTCCTATAGAGTTCACATAAATAAATTCTTGCTCTCCAATTAATTTGAGGAAAATAAAATATTGCCGAAGGACTGTTAATTTCTATGATATTTCAGGCAAAGAACCAAAGTGTTGGTGCTGTTTTCATGAGAATTTTAGCTATGCTTGACTAGGAAGTCATTACATCACATTTATCTGTTTGGATGTGGGAGACATTAACAGCCTTATGAATATTCATGGTGTCTGGTTAATTAAGTTAATTGTTCTGCAGAAGTGCTTGCACTTCCAAGGACAATTTTTTTTCCTTTTTCGTTCCTTTTCTTTTTTCTGTTTTTGGCCTCTGTGGTTTAATTTGTGCCTGGTATTTCATCAGTCATGTTTCACATGAACTGCTACATCTGTCCCTACTCCTCTTTGCCACATTTTAGCATGTCTGGAGAGGGGGTGGTGGGCAAAGTTGCTGGTAGTGTAAAGAAAAATAACTTTTCAGACTAATTAAAATGTTTACCTTGAGATAGAACATTTATAGCTTTTGTGAGAATGTGAAAAGTACACTGGTTATTTGAGCAGTGTGTGTTTTTGGCATGTAGACGTCTTTTCCAACAGAGTCCAATTTCCTGAAATAAACTGTGACCCATCCTTCAGATTCCCAAGCAGAAATATAGAATTTTATATACTTTCACAATTTTACTTGCAATTTCTCATGAACTTTTCTTTTTTCTGCTGTGCACAAAAAAAAAAATGTTAAAAAATGAAGGTATGTGTTAATGAGTAGGAGATGACTATAATTTCTAACTTCTGTTCATGCCTACTGCTAAATTCTTTAGAATTAGGAAGAAGTTGCAAAGCCTAAGAGAATATAAAAATAAAACCCATTTCTAGTAATTTAAGAGGATTTGTGCATGAGTATACTTCCAAATTTCAGTCTTCATTTTCTGGAGTCATGATATGTGTAATTCTCTACAGCACATGACAACGTTACATTATGTTTTCTAATAGCCTTTCTAGAGGGATGCTTTTATGGTCTCTCCTAATTAACCATGGCAATAGAGGAAATGTATTTCATGGAGAACTGTAATCCATTGATAATCCTATATATCTCACTCTAATTATGTGGCCTCCTCCAAAATCTTTATCATAAATCTGATTGAGAAGAAAATTGATTTATTTTCTTTCTTTCTTTATTGATTGATTGATTGATTTCCTTACTTATTCAAGATCAATTTGAAATTAGATAACCAAAGAGCAAAAGATCATTGGAAAGATCTTGTAAAGATCAAGGGAGTAACGGTTTTCTAGACTACATGTTCTTAATCCACAGGGTATGTACAGATCACCCTGAGAATTTGCCAAAACACATATGAGTCCTACACACTCTATCTATCTATCTATCTATCTATCTATCTATCTATTTATCTATCTATCTATCTAAGAGCTGGAGGCAGAACCAAAGAATCTACCTTTTTAGGAGACTCACAAGTAATGTTGACAGTGCTGAGTAAGAGGCCACACTGTCCGTACAGGCACCAAGGGATGGTGCCTGTAGATCACCCAGAGATGTTCAAAACTGCAGCCTAATGCAGTGAGTCTGGGGAGGGCTTGAGAACCAACCTTTTTCTTTTAAATTAGTCAACTTGTTTCCATCAGTTCCTCTTTTAAACACCTCATTTTCATTTTTTTAGTGGCCATAAAATTAGATAAATTTAACATGTCAATATGATGTTTTGAATCAAGTATCCATCCATTGTAGAATGGACAAGTTGAGCTAATTAATGTAGGCACTACCTCACTTTTTGTGTGTGTGAAAACAATTAAAAATCTGCTCTCAGCAATTTAAAAATACGTAGCATAGTGTGAGCTATAGCCACACTATGTGTTGTGAAGTAGGTCTCTTGGACTTACTCTTTAAAGCTCAGATACTACACATTTGACCAAGTGTCTCCACACTTCCCTTTCCTAGCTCTCAGTACTGCAAGCCCCTCTTCTTGTTCAACTTTTTTAGATGCTACCTATAAGTGAGACCAGGCAGTATGTGCATCTCTGCCTGACTTATTATACCTGAAATTATGCCCTCTGGACTCATCCATGCTGTCACTGAGTGGCAGGTTTTCCCTTTTTAAAAGGCCACATACTATTCCATTGTGTGTGTGTGTGTAGCACATTTTCTTATGTATCTGTTCATGGTCACATGGACTGATTGTATAACTCAGCTACTGTGGAAACTGCTACAGTGAACATGGAGGTGCAGCTGTTTCTTCAGCATTTTGGAAATGTAATCCCCAAGAGTAAGATTGGTGGATCACATAGTGTATCTGTTTTCAGTTATTTGAAGAACTTCCATAGCCATTATTTTCCATATGACTTACACCATTTTGATTTCCTACCAATAGTGTATAGGATTTCAGCTTCTCCATATTCTGGCCATGTGGGGTTTTTTGGCTATTCTAACAGGTTGAAGTGATATCTCATTGTGGTTTCATATTGCATTTCTCTGATTTGTGATACTGAATATTGTTTTAACATTTGTCCATTTGAAAAATCTTTGGAGAAATGACTATTCAGAATCTCTGTGTATTTTAAAATCATGTTTACTTTTTATAATTATTTGTTATTTATTATTTCACTATTGTTATTATTTTGCTACTGAGTTCTTTTCCTTCCTTCTGTATACTCAGTGCACCACATGATCACATTTTGGTGAATGGCAGCCCTCATATTCCCCAGTGATGTCATAAGATTATAATGGAGTTGAAAAAATTCTTATCTATAATGAAGGTATAGCTGAAGAACAGGCAGGAGATAAGGAAACTGCAGAAAGATAAAACAGGAACATTCATAGTAAGAGTATCAGTAGAAACTTGCAAATCTCATCAGGCTTCTTAAAAAAGTTGGAAAACATGGAACGAAAACAGAAAGGTTTTCACTAATTGAGAGGCACTTTCACGGTGCATTATCTGCTTATGAGCAAATCTGTGATGAAAAAAAGAAACCACGCAAAGTACTATGGGCTTATCTCTGCTTAAGAAGACCCAAGTTATGTGAAATAAATCAGACACACAAGTTTAAATATTGCAGGGTTTCTCTTACATGTGAGAAACTCAGAGTATTAACAAACAAGGAGCTTGATCTATGCATGGGAAGGGGACCAAATGGAGGGAGGCAAGAGGGAGTGGAGAGGAACAGGACATAAAAAGAATTAAAATGTTTTATGTACATGTACCAGCTCCCCATAATGAATGTGATTATGCACTGCAACCATGTACTAAAAAAAATTAAAAGAAGAGTCCCAGACAGGTCCTTCAGGAGAGATACCAGAGGGGTGGGCATTGTTGTCACAGGAGGGGACAGTTCCATCTGTGCTATTGCCTAGGAAGACCTTTCAACAGGATGGAATGTGGAGGAAGACAATGATATTGATGATCTTTATCCCATGTACCTTTGGCTGGCTGGCTGGGGTATGTGTGTGTGTGTGTGTGTGTCTGTGTGTATGTGTTTACTTTCAACAATCAAGGTTAAAAAATTTAAAAATTGTGTTGGTTACTTTTCTCTCATTGTTGAAACAAAATATCTGGCACCCAAAATGAAGGAAGGAAAGATTTATTTAACTTACAGTTTTTGGAAGTTTCAGTCCATGCTCAGCTGGCCCCAAGGCAGGGTGGCATAGCTAAGGGGCAACAATTCATGACAGCTGCAACAGATTTCATAAGTGGCAAGAGCAAAAAGGGGCAGGCATGTCTTCTTCCTTCCCTTATGTTGTATTTCAGCTGCCCATCCCTGGTGGGTGTAGCACTCACACTGCCAATCCCAGCTCTAGACAACAAACCAATCACAGACTCCAGATTCAGCCTCCTCCATCACTGCATGAGGCTTGGGGGGCATCCAAACACAAACCATAATAAAAATAATTTAAAAATTGCACACACTCAAAGAATAAAATATTTTTTCACAGTTGTGTGTGTTTTTGTTTTGAGCTATGGATTATTTCAGGAAAGTCAAAACATTTAAAAATTTTTAAAAATTTTCTGAAGTAAAAATTTACAGGGAGCTAACATGAAATTATTAAAGAACTTAAAAAAATAAATTTAGTATAGTATGAGTACATACATATTTATAAAGTCATTGGGAGTAGCATAGTTACAGCTTTAGCTTTCACATTCATACTGACTTACCTACAGCATCTTTTGGTCCTGTTCATGGTGGCTAAGTACCTTCATGGGTTGTGCCATTTTATCTTTTTAATATATTTTTTCTGTTTTTAGATATGTCTAGATATATGCTATTATGTTACAGTTTCCTACAGTATTCAGTATACTAACATGCTGTACAGGTCTGTAGCTTAGGAACCTGGATGGGGAGTGGACCATGGCATCTAGTTTGTGGATATGCTTTGTGATGTTTGCACAATGACAATATTGCCTGACATAATTTCTCATGATGGCTCTTTGTCATGTGATACTTGATTATATTTTGCATATTAAGGCCTTATCAGCTATGGAGCTGGCAAATATTTTCTCCCATCCTGTACATTGTCTCTCACTCCATGCAGAAGTGATTTACTTTGGTACATTCCTATGTCCCTATTTTTTAGTATACTCCTATGTCCTTAGAGGCTTTTTGCCTATGTTTTGGAGATCATATACAATTGATGCACAGATTCATTGCATGGAATTTTTGTCTGGTGTTTTATTCCAATGGTTTTATGTTTATGTTTTATTATTTAATCCATTTTGAGCTGATTTTTGTATATGTTGGGAGGTGGGTCTCTAATTGTATTCTTCTGCATGTGGTTATCCAGACATTATTTCCATTGAAGTTACTACCTTTTTCTTATTGTGTTTTCTTGGCACTTTTGTGGAAAAATTGGTTAGCCATAAATACTTGAGTTTTTGATTTCTGAAATTTGCATTGTGTGCCTTTAGTCACTGTCTGTTTCTATATGAGCACTGTGCAGTTTTGATTACTACAGCTTTGTGGTATATTCTGAATTCAGGTAGCATGCCGCCTCCCGTTTTGCTCTTCCTGCTCCAGGTGACTTTTGCTATTGGAAGTCTTTTATGGCCCTGATGCATTTTTAAGTTGTTTTTTCTATTTGTAGAAAAATCCATTTGAACTTTGATAGGGGTTGCATGGAGTTTGTATGGATATTTTACTAATATCAATTCCTCTAATTCATGAGTGTGAAATATATTTCCATTTATTTGTGTGATCTTCATTTTTTTCATTCATGTTTTAGAGTGTTCAATGTACAACTCTTTCAATTTTTTTGGTTAAATTCCTAAGCATTTCATTTTTTTGCAAATAGGATTCTTTCCTCAATTTTTGGGGTAGTTTGTTATAAGTGTATAGAAACACCACTGTTTTCTGTATGTTGATTTTTTAAATCTTTTGTCTTTACTGTCTTCTTAATTTTAACCTCCTTTTAAGCTTCCTGGAAATACAAGGGGCTAGCTTGTATTGTCCCCATATGTTTAGTGTCACATAAAAATTCTAGAGGCCTAACTTTGAGAGCAGTTCCCCTCTGTAGGCTAGTGGGTAAAATTTATGTGGGTCTTAAATTATCTCAGTCATTATGAAAAACAGATATAATGTGTCAAACATAAATTTTTAGACCTTAGCAAATATTATAAAATAAGGCCTTCATATAAGAGAACACTTTTTGGTCAGATAATAGAAAGGAGTCCATGTGTGCTGGAACTTATCTCTAAGGTTCATTAGATTTAGACAATGCTTGTTGGGGTTTATAGTGATAGTCTATTTTTATATTAGTTATCACTTGGATTTTTTTTTATTATTTATGCATCTGTCCCTCCTCTTCAGAACCATCCTTTTGATGTTGCTTGATTTTCTATGAAAACTAAAAGCTATTCATTAGTTTTATGGACTAGGCATTGATATAGCCAGCCTTTAGAAAGTAGAAAATAGACATTCATAAGTAGATACTATAAACAATTTGCTAACATCTAAGTCATTTAAAAGTTGATTCTGAAAATATTTTATATACATCAATGTTGTGAGTGTTTTCATGAATTTTTCTGATATTGTAGACTTTATTACATTTTCATCTGAACATTACATAGTAATATTTATATAAAGTAAGAGCAGATGTCAATTTAAAACATATGCTATACTGATAGTGCATATTTTAACATTGTTTTGGCAGGATCTACTAATGTATTGGCACATTCTCTTCACGGAGTCTCTCATGTGGTAACTGCAACTCTGCATATTATAATGGGTAAGAATTCTTCTAAAAAAGTTCATGTGTTATACTGAAGCTTTTGTTTATATAAGAACCACCATTTTATTTCTGTTAGACTTATCTAAGGAATAATTTCTTTGTCCCTCAAAGCTGAAACATGGTCAACTAAAACCCAAAGTCAGACAAAGATTCACCCTCAGAGTGCCTATCTTTCCAGAATGTTTGGTTTGAAGAAGGCATCTAGTGAAGTTGTACTCTGTTTTAGTTACTCTCTTTGTTGCTGAGATAAAATACCCAACCCCTAAAGTTAAAGGAGGAAAGGGTTATTTTGGCTTACGGTTTATAGAAGTTTCACTCCAGAGTTCGTGACTTCATAGGCAAAGTGGCAAACTGAGAAGAAACAGTCTATGGCAGAGCAGGCAGAAGGCAGCAAAGCAGAAGACAGGCAGAAGCTTTCCTTTCTCTTTATCCCATTCAGGCTACAAACCTTTTGAGTAATGCTGCCTACACCTAGGGTGGGCTTTTCTATTATCCACACCCAGAACCATGCTAAACCAATCAGTGGGCTAATTTAATACCACCCACCCTTTATCCCAGAATCACATACCCTAAATCCAGCAAAAAAGCCCCACCTGTGACCACATGAGACTTTGTGGGAGACATCTACATACAGGCCGTAACACATTCTAATTTTGATAGAAAATACATCATAATGATGTTAAGAATCACAGTTTTATATTCAGAACAAGAAAGTTTATGCACACTATTTGAGTTTATAATCTACACTGTTGTTTTTTTACCAAGAATCTAAGAGTAGGATTACGTTATTCAAGACAAAAGCATACAAGAAAAATATTTTAACCCATGCACATCTGTAAACCATTGATTATTCCAATTGATAGATGCAGTACAAAACTACTGTGAAATCTGAATTCACTTAGTGCATCTAACTTCACTTCTTCAACTATGCTTTATTAAGGAGCTATAACAAGCTGCCGAATTTACTGCTTTTGGTTTCTTCCCTTGGTATCCAAAGGAGTCACAAATGACATTTAGAGAAGTTATAGGCAAAGAGAAATGGAGAGAGAGTGAAGGTATTCGTTGCAGTGTGTGGCACTTTAAGATTTTCCTCTACAAGTAAATACGTTCTCTGATGGTTGATGTGTTTGATAAGCAGCCCCACTGCACTCGCTAACTAGTATTCAACGTACTGTTTAAGGACACATACAGCCCGTCGACGTCTGCACCTTTAGAACCAGTGGCAAGCTGCTTCGCTTTGGGTTCGCAGCCATGTTTGGCTTTGGTGGAAGAACTCTGGCTTTGGCAGAAAATTACCGATGGATGTCTCCTAGCAAGCGGAGAGATTTTGCTGTGATTAAGAGCCTGGCAACACTTAAGTAAGTGTATTCTTCCTATACCAAAATTTTTGTGCCACAGGGCTAATGATTATTAATAACACATTTTCATTATGTTTTAGGCCTGAGGACTGTGAAATATCATTTTTAGCACTTAAGGGCTCTCAGGATGAAGGGGAAAGGTAAGTAAAAGTTTAACGTAATGCAGATTTTTTTTTTTGTCTTTTTAGCATGGAACAGTTTTGGCATAAATAATTTATAAGATTGGTGATCTTTGGTTATTTTCTTCTACACTAATGGAAAATGTAAAATCATGGACTCTTTTAGGTTCTAGTAGGCATGTAATTTGGCTTCTGTTGTCAGAAGCAACCTTTGTACATCCATTCATATATTCATTCATCAGCTGTTTGTGCGCTTACTCTATGCCAGAGTATTTTGCACAAAAGCATGAGCCAAATAAACAAAACTTACACTTTGTGCCCCCCATTGAAAATTTTAGTCTGTTGTAGAGTACAAGCATTCATCAAAAACACACTAATGAAGAGCTCCCATTGTTAGATTTGAAAATCATTGTTCCTTATAATACTTTTCTGCCTTTAAATGAGTTTAGCTTATAATGATGTTGGTAACAAATCATTCATTTATTTTTACTTACTATCTTATCAGCCAAAGAAAATATTTAGTATTTGCAATGACATGTTAACTTTCTCATATCTAATAGATGCTATTTGACTATATGACATATTTCTGTCTCTGTTTTCTTGCTCTCAGGATGGCACAGAAATCTCCCAAATCTGGTGAGTATAAAAGTATCTCCTGGAGACCTGAGCCAGGTGGTCCTGGCCTTTTGGTGAGGTGAGGGTTAAGTGACCAGTCTCTCCCATTACCTTTAGGCGGTACCGAGCAATGGCAGACGGTCCAAGGTCAGTTCCTGAACGTCAGCATCATGGCAATTCCTTGCCTGTGTTCAGTGGCACCCAGAGGCTTGGCACCTAATACCAGGTTACTAAGTGTCTTTTACTGAATCATTGATACTCTTTTTATATAAACCAATATTTCTTTTGCAACAATAAATAGCTCACTCTTGGCTGGCTAGAAACTGGGATAGTTTTTCTTTGTGTAATTATTAGAGTTTCAAAGGATTTGTCAACATTAGGTTAAGGAAAATCATTAAACTGGAAAAAAAAACTGACAAGATAAGCAATGACTTTTAATATCCTTAAGGCTAAAATAATATTCCTTGGGTTTTTGTTTAGATGATTTTGCAATTTTGTGTTGCCTTTGGTTGCTTTACTTGCCTATTTGCTACTTTTGAGAATATTAGATTCTGATACTGTGAATGTGCTTTCCAATGTTAATGCAAACACAAATACCTTTAGCATGAAAAAAAGATAGCATGCATATGTATGTATTTGGTACTTTCAAAGAAAACACTTCAGTTCTAATTAACGTGAATTATGATGCATAGGAATCTACTGCCTCATAATAAGTCATGAGGCATTTATAGTCTCATCCACAAGGTACAGACATTCTTTTTCTGGTTCTTTATTTTATTTTTTTGTACCGGGGATCGAACTCACAACCTTGAGCTTACCAGGCAAGCGCTTGAGCCATTGAGCTAAATCCCTGGCCTGTTGCACATTATTTACAAGCAACTGTCCATTTTAAGTCTAAAAATACTTCTCTTGAAATCCAATCCTGTCAACCAAGAAGAAAGAATCATGAGAGGGGTGAAATACAATCCACTTTAGATTTTCCTGGAAGGAGGATGAAGGAATGACTTGTGTGCTGGGCAGTTTATAACTTTTTATGGATTAGTTTCAACTTCCTGGCAAAATATTTAACCAAAATGATCAACAGCTAGAAAATAGAATTGCTTTTTAAATGTCTTCTTTGGCACTTGATACAAAGGCAATAAACCGGGCGATATCTAAAGTTAGAGATGAGAAAAGAAAAACTAACAGTTTTGATGATTAAAAACCCAGATGGCCAGGCCCTCATTAATTACATCCAGTGCTGAAACTGGGGAGGAGTATTTTGAAGCACTTGTGATTTAAAAGCCAAACCTGGTTGTTGCCCCTGCCCATCTCAGCAATCGTTGCTAGCTGTGCGCTTGCCTAACGCGGTTCCACCACTACCCCCGAAGCTGTAGCTGGCTGACCGAGGAGCCCTGTCCTGACGGCTGGGGTTAGTGTTCAGGACCGGGCTCAGAAGCCGCATGTGGAGTCCTGTTCTTCTAGGAGCAGTGGATTCATTCACAACTGCTCCATCCTGTTCAGCCTGCCCGTGATTGCACGGCCGAATCTCTGGGATTCATCAGTATTGATGAGTTTTTTTTAGAGAAGGATAATTGCTTAGAGATTTCTTCTCTGGATTATAGTCAAATTATGCCATTTTTGCAGAGGTCTTTAGGATAGGCCTCAGTTGACCAGAGATTTGCATAGACATAGCTTTGAATAATTTATGATAATCAGAGCAGAGAGCATGCTTCCAACTTTTTTAACAATAAAGTTTAATTTACTTCAAAATAACAAGTGCAAAAAGACTGATACAAACTGATAAGCTTATACTCTAAATAATCTAAGATTAAGTGTGTTCATACATGTGAAACATTTGAACCAGTAGTAGGCTCATAGGGCACAATTCAATTGCAAGGGAATAATACACAACAGACATAGACAATGCCTTGTATGCTTATGAAGTTATGTATTTTAAAAATAAAGGACATGCAATAACACTACCCTGAACATCAAAGTGGTGTTTATTTCCCATGGGGAAGAGGTGGCCTGATGGGTAGAAGAACTGCACCTTGGCAATTAAGAGGTCTGTTGCTAGTGAGCATTTTGTTTTTCATTGTGTGCCTTTGAGAAAATCACTTATATGTCTTTCCCTTCTATGCAAAATGTGTAAGTGATGAAATAATCTCCAGCACACCTTGCAGTGCTAACCCGAGCTTCAGTAAGACTGGTGGAGTGCTTTTTTCTCTGTCCTTGTTATTCTTCAGAAAACTCCATGTTTGCTTTGAAATCAAGCCTGAAGTCATTTGCATGTATTTCTGCAGATCACTTTGTAAAGCAAATGCATCTGTGAGTGGCTGTTTGGGCAGTAAATCACACCTCGGAATTTCCAGTCCCTTTATTGGATGGAGCAGTTATGCAAGATTAAAACGCTCAGTCTTTTAACTGAACACGTATGACAGCAGTTGTTCACACCATTACATCTACCCAGAGCCACTTTGATTTATTCTGTTTCCTATCTCACTTAGACCTGCCCATCAAAAAATACTTAAATCACACTGTAGGTATTGGAAAATGTTGAGCTTCAGGTTATACCATTTGTACATGCAAACTCTTTTATAATAAAAATTTAAAAGCCACATGTAATTTCATGTTTAAATTCTTAATTACAGTGGAATTTAAATTATGTTGAGGTATGAAGGATGCATGATGGTTCATTTTTTTTAAGAACTCTGATGTAAGAGTTTGCTAAGAAGGAAGCCCATGGTTCAGTAAAACTAATTTGAAAGGCCACATCATTTAAATAACAATACAGCAAGAAGGGTTTAAGAATTTTAGGTAAATTTAATGTGATGATGATTTATCTGTCTTACCTCGTACTCCTAGTAAACAGTATGCTTGTTATAAGAAATAATATGGAGTGATTTCTGATGCAGTCTCTTTAAAAACTTACGTGAAATACAAATGTATAATTTCAGATTAAATAATGGCAGTATGGCTCTTATCATTGTACGGAATACTTCTCGATCAGAATTTATAAAACACCTGAAAAGATATGCCAGCATGAAGAATCAGGTATATCACGATATTTTTGCTACTTATTTGCAGAGCTATTTATCATCGGGAAGAAGATGCTGTGAGAGTTGACTAGCTGACTAGAAAATAAGAAGCTTTATTTTCTTCTGAATACGTTGATCTTTTTTTTTCAATCTGTATTTCATCTGGATTTTGAAAAGCATCCACCAATGTTAATATAGATTGGCCTGTTTTGAGATATAGACTGTATATTTTTTGCACAAATTAAAATAGATAGTGTAGTTTTATACTGAAATTTGAAGGAAATCAAAGATGTAATTATATACACAGGCTGTTGTGCAAAATGAAAAGTAGTAAACTCTGAGATTTTAGCTTTCTTGAATTTATGGGGACAGGTCCTCTAAAGTTAGGACCTGACACTTCTTTACACATCTGCCTATGCTCATTGATTACTACAGATTTACAGATGTGTTTTTAAAATGCCCCTAAATCATTCTATTTAAAATCATAATGGATAGAGACATGCATTTCCACCTAAGTGATTAACTTTAAAGAAAGACAGTGACAAGCCATTTTCTTTTGGCGGATATTCAGACTCAGGCATTAGTGCTGAAGTACGCAAGTGTGATTGTAAAATCCTATGCTCTTACACATTCTTAAGGGTATAAGAATGGTGCTTGGATATAGGTGGGAAGAACAGACATGGGTGGGAGTGTAAGTCTAGACCATTGTTAGCACTGAGTGCTGCTTATATACCTCAGCCACTGCAAGATTCCTACTTTTGCCTCAGGATTTCAAAGTCACCCTTCAGGAGGTTTGAGTTCTCTTCTGTCTACCGTTTGGATCAACAGAGTCCAAATGAACTATTAAGAAGTTAAATTGCAAAAACTAGACATAGTCACACTTGCCTTTAATCTCTGAGGTCAAGGAGGCAAATAAATACACTACAGATTATGAAGCTAAGCAATGAATTTATATGCTTGGGAAAATACATAAATTTATTGACTTTTGCCAAAGGAATATGTGCCTTTACAGATTTTATTACATTTTTAAGTAGCAAAACTAGCTTTTTCTTAATCCAAAAGCAGCCCCAGCTTATAAAGATGGAAAGGAATCAAAAACAATATAAAAACCACTCAAAATGTCATGTTTCTGTTGATAGCCATGGCTTTGCTTTATAGATTTTTCCTAATCCTTTTCTGTCAATTATTTGAAAAGTTAAATGTGTACTAACCTACTAATATTTTTATGAGCAGCTCTACACTTATTTAAGGAATGTGTGTATATTATAAACTGTTTAGAGAAATTCTCTTCTGGAATTCCCTCATGAGGTAAATTTCTAAGGCAATTGGTAATTTGTATAGACTCTCTTCAATGAAAATATCTTCTGATTTCAAAACTGATGCTTAGTTTAATAATCAAAACAAAAGGCCTCCAGAACATAATGAAAGTCTATATAGGATTTTTTTTTTAAAGGAACCATGTTGTTTAAAATGTATTTGACCTATTTTTACAATGTATCCTGTCATCCATCCATATCTTGCTTGTTTGCAGTGAGCTACAACCTCAACCATTATTTATTTTTTAAAAAAGTCACTTCGAGGCAACTTGTTGCTAAGTTACTAAGTTTGCTAAGTTGCCTAGGCTGGCTCCAACGTGGCAATCCTCCTGCCTCAGCCTCCAGTGTGCTGGGATCACAGCCATGGACCATCACACCTACCTTCTTTTAATAAGGAAAATTATTGCCTATAAGCTGGGAATGGTGGCACGTGTGTATGATTCTGACATTCAGGGAGCTGAAATAGTAGAATGCAAGCTCAAAACCCAGCCTGTGCTACATAGTGAGACCTTGTTTCATAAAAACTAAATGATACAAGAAATTATTTCCTGTGTATTTGTGTGTAAGTTTCCTTAGACTTAACTCTGAAGAACTTTGCTACTTCAAAAACTTAAAAGTTCCTGTGATTGCTCTATAATTGTTTTACAAAGAAATTCTAAGATGTCTTACATAATAGTATATACTATGAAGACATTGATTTTTTTTCCCAAGGTGACTGATCTCAAACAACATTATTAATTTGATATACTTACTAAAAATTATCTAACAAATTAACAGAGCTGATGTGTATTCTCTTTCCTCCATTATGACATTTTCAAAAGTATAAATTTATATAAGATTATAAAGACCAGCCAATGTAGAATCCTACTGTCTATAATACAGTGACTTAGTCGCAGTGCTGGGATTCAGGAAAGGACGTGGAGTTCTTCAGTCTGAGAATGGCAGCGTCTACTCTAAACTGTGACTGGCGGGTGCAACAGGACCGACGGGAAATGCACCCCTGTTGCCTTCTCACCCCGTTTTAGAGAGGGTACAGTTACTGTTCAGAGTCCTTTCCTCTCCATCCTGTTGCCACCCCACGTTTCTGGGTCCCCAGGTCTCTCATGGGCGTGGACTATGTTTGGGTCCAGGCCTTCCCAGGGATGTGTGGGCCGCCCACCTCTCCTCCCAGGACACCCTCTCCTGGGTGATCTCTGCCCCTGTCGTCAGAACTTTGATCTCCCTGAGCCCCACTCTTTCCCAGGGTCTTGTCTGCCCTTCTGATCTGCAGGGCTGCTCTGCTGTCCTGTGTGCTACAAAGGCTGTAAAACACCCAGGCCTCGGAGCCTGACACGTGATAAGGGACTGTGTCATCTTCTGTCCTCCGGCCGCTCCTCCCACATTCCCCGTGCAGGTCAGGGGCACCACCTCCTACCTGGCTGGGGTTGCTCCAGACCCCCCTCACCACCAACCCACCAGCTAGTTTTGTTGGTTCTCATATTGAAATTTCCCCCCTCACTGAATTCAAACCCTAATCCATCCTCATATAAAGACTTCTTTGTCTTCAGTTCTATGGTCTTTCGTATGTCCTTTTAGAGGGAATTTTCTGAAATCCCTGATTTCTCTTCATTCTTTAGTGCCTTTCTCATTGTCCTTGGTGTCATAATCTAATACCCTTAGCATGCTTGCAGGCCCTTTGAGTTCTGGCCCCTGGTTATGTCACAGCCTTACCTCCTGCACCATCCACTGGGGTGTCTGGGTTTGGTCATTGTATTAGTCTTCTAAGGCTGCTGCCATAATGTACAGAACTGGTGGCTTAAACAAACAAAAACATGTATTTTCATAGTTTGGAGTCCAGGCATTTAAGAGGGTGGCAGCAGCCCAGTTTCTCGTGAAGCCACTCTCTGGCCTGCACATGGCCTTTGTCCTCCTGTGCCATGCAGTCTTCCCTCTGGGCAGTGTCTTGGTGGGCTCTCTGTGCATCCAAGCTCCTGTCCTATAAGGACACCAATCATGTTGGATGGAGGCCCAAGCTCCAGATCTAGGTTTAACTTAATCTCCTCTTTAAAAACATCATCTCACGAGTTCAATCCCTGGTACCTCCCCGACTTCCCCAAGAAGCCTAAAACATTATCTCTAAATAATTTTGTCCTAAGACTCTAGGGGTGTGATACAACTTCAACATAGAAATTCGTGGGTAGCAGGGAACTCAATTCAGCCGATGATCTTTATGCTGAATGTTTCTGTGGTTGCCACATCATGACACATTCCTGTTCTTTGGTAAATGTTTGATTTTCCCTCCAGAGCTCCCTTCCATCTCTTTTCTGTGGCCTTTAAGGTTCTGTTCAAATGGGCTTTCCCAACACACTAAGCCTCTCGCTCTGTCTCATTTCCCTCATCGAACTCCTTGACTGCATAATCATGACACTCCTCTCCATCTTATTGTGACCATTTGCTTCTCTTACCCTCTCCTCCGCAAACACACCCTAACACATGACACCAAGCTGTCGGCATCCTGAAGTCCCATTTAACAGTGTCTGTGGTTTCATAGTTAATCAATCTGAATGGATGGCAAGAGCTCCACCTTGTGAGGTGGGCACGGGACAACTGATGAGGCAACCAACTGACGGTGGCTGTCAGTGCTTAGCACTGCTTGGTTTAGAGCTTCATCCTGGACTCTGGTAATCTTCTCTCTTGTATCAGTCGTAACTGAGTTAAGGGCACACACTTTTGACCTCATCTTGATTATATCTGTGAAGACCCTACTTCCAAATTTAATGATATTCACAGGTACCAGAGTTTAGAACTTGGTATTTTTTTTGTGAGCAAACATAATTTAAACTGCAGCCAATTATTAATGACTCATTTAAATGAATGATGATGCATAAATTTCTGCACATATGATGCATGTCCCTAAGGCTTTACAGCTGAAGCAGGAGGTCTTCAGAGCACGCCACCTGGAACCCTGTGACTTAGCTCCAATCAGAACAGCTGAGCCACCATGTTACCCATTGTGTAAGTCAGTTTATTAGGCAGTATAAACTAGCACCTGTGGAACCTTGGCTTTTATTTAGGTAAAATAAAGGTGTTGAGGAAAAATACTAGTTTTGTATCCCCTTTTAAAATTCTGTCTTCTGTATATGTGGAAGGAAAGTGGGAAACTGTACAGAATGTACTTTGATATAAAACTAGAATAAGTAGTTATTTATTCTGTATTTCCACTAAAATAACTTGAGATTTTTTTCTTATTTCAGAGACTACATAGTGTTTTTTCCTTGTACTTTTCTTAGTCACACAAGAAAAACTGCAAGCTTAGGTTTACCTTGTACCATTCTTGAATGATCATTAAGCAAATACAGTTACCCTGCAATTCTTAAAGTGGGGAGGAGGCAGACAAACACCCATGAAAATCATACTTGATTGGCTTTCAAGATATACTTTACATTTTACAAGCTTAGATCTCAGTTCTTTACTTCACATCAACTGAAGTAATTGACAAGTTACAGAATCTGTGGATTCTACAAATCTGTATCAACAGATCAGCACTAAAGATTCAGTCTTTACTTAGACACATTACAATATCACTATGTACCATTACTGATATGAACTGACTTTCCTAAAAGATACTAATTAAGCCAGGAAAACTTCAGGACAGAGGTGACTTCAAAAAAAAATGTAGAAATCCCTGATCATGCTTTCAAAGCTATAAAAACAAAACACAAGCATGCATGATGACATCTACTTGTGAGAGGAGACACAATGACCTTGATTTACAGTCCCAGGTAGAGATAAAGCAAGCTTCACAATTTACCTTTGTTTTATTTAGTTTAATTTTCCATTCATTGAGACTTACAATGTGAAAGAAGTAAAAGTTTATCCAAAGAATACCACCGCATACAATCCAGAGGAGGAGAATGGGCCTCGGGAAACTGCTTCAGGAAATACCACTTTCCCTTGGAATGTGGATGGCGACTTAATGGAAGTTGCGTCAGAGGTCCATGTTAGGTAAGCCTAATTATTCACTGCTTCTTGTTGACCAGTAAACACAACCTTCATAATCCAGCAAAAGCCTATTTTTCTCAACATTCAAAGGATGAGGTAATAAATTGAAAAATGGCTAACCAGAGAAGTATAAAAGGCCATATACACAACTTTCAATGAACAGAAAACAGCAACTTTACATTTACCCTCATGTAGAACAAAGTCATTGTGTTTGGCTATGAGTCTCAACATCAGCATTCCAAGTTTAATTCTAAATAAACTATACAGATATATGACTGTATAGTTTTTTTAATGGATTAAGATCTTGAGCCATCATGAAGCCCTGGGAGTTGGAGAGTGTTAGTCTTCTTGGTTTCCTCTTACAGGTTTCTAATACCATAACACCTCATGTTCAGCAGTTTGCTTTTATTAAATCTTCAAAAGGCATTCAACATACTTTACAAATGAACAACTTTACATATTAACAAGGGCAGCTGGTAGAAATGGGTTTAGGCAAATGTTAACTCGTTCTTGAGTAGCATGGTGACCAACTGGGCAGAAAAAGTATGCAGGACCAATATGTGTACATGTACTACAGGAAGAACTGACCCTTCCACAAAGGTAAAGGTGGCTTTGGAATAGTTACTGCTGATATTTCAGTCCCCCTCCTTTGCAGCTCTACCATGAATATATTTGTTGGTTATCAATCCATATGTGGCACCATGTTTAGTGTATGTGAGGAATAACAATGAGATTTATGAAATAAATTATACATGTTATTCTTTACAGATTACACCCAGGACTTATCAGTTTTTATGGAGGAAGCATGGAAGAAATGAAGGATTCCAAAGTAACATGCAATTGTTTATAAAATATGTAAGGCAGCATTTTAACATGGAAGGACTTGGTCATGGTTTAAACATTCTAACAGAAAATGCATTTTTCAAAGAAATTAAAGTTCATATGATTGGTGCTACTAAAAAGTAGTTGCCAGGGCTTTGAAAATCAAGATAAAAATTATAAAGTAAAAATCAAGATTAAAAAATATAAAGTAAAAAAGTTCAAGTTCATTTTTAGAAGGTGTTTATTGGAAGTTAAAACAAACATTCCATGCCTTTACTTCTAAAGCAAAATCACTTAAGTTCTTTTGTTTTCCAGGATTTAAGCCCATCAAGTCTGAGGTCAGATTTCCTACAGCCTGATATAAACAGAGATCTCTTAGGACCACACTGAGAGGTAACTAATCCAGAGGAGTTAAACTTCAAAATCACACAAGGAGTCAGTGGTACGTCCAGAAATAAAACTCTTTCACAAAAACCTTTGCACTACTCAGACAACCTTCTTTTAAAAAAAAAAAGACTGTAAAAATAGGGTTTAAAACTCATCACAAAGTTTATAACAATTTTTGTTTAGAATTATGTAAAACACCTAACTGGACGCAAGTTAGTTCACCAGGTAACTTTGTCCTTCTTGCACTAAAAAGGTGTGTGTCTGGCAGTGATAGCACTTGGCTTTCAGTATAAACAACCAAATTTTAGTTTCCTCGAAAACAGGTCTCTAAAGCTGGTAGATTTTGACACGTGAGCCTAGCTATTCTAAAAGAACTAAAATTTTTAATAAATGCATAAAAATATATCTTTTGCACAAATGTGTTATTTAAAATATGTACAAGCAAAACTAAATTTACCATGTATACTCACTTTGTGCTTAAGTTTTATTGCTCAAATGCCTTCAAAAATCTCTCTACATTCCTCATTCTCTAGCCACCAGTCACAGAGCAGAGGCTTAGGAATGGATAACTTTCACGAGGCAGGAAATCTGAGGAAGTAGACAGCTGGCAGCAGAAACTGCATGTAAAGCAATATTCTCCATAGTAGTAGAGACTAGTTTCTTATTTATTTGATCACTTCCTCTAACAGGTGCTCAAAAATTTTGGCCACAGTTTTCATACACATATAAAGAGATCTACATGAAATAAATATTACAAAATGATTGTATTTGAAAATGCATTTAAAGATAAGTTATTTAAAATTCAGCACAAAGCTATTTTAATTTAAAATATAACCTCTTATAATATTAACTTAAATTTTAGCTACCACCCAGATATCTCAAAAATTTTGAAGTCATCTTTATGTTCACTGTATAGTTCAGATGTGTATTTTTCAGTTGTCTGTGAAATGTGTTGCTCCATTTCTATGGAGAATGTCTTTATAGGCCTGATTAAAACACTTATTTGCTTAATTTAGGATGGTATTTTATACAGTACCCGGTATCTGAAATATGGACCCCCAATCATTCTTTGTACAGCTTTCATATTTCTTAAATACATCATTGTAGATTTGCTAAAGTGCAACATTTACCATATGTTGTTTTACAAGATAAATTAGAACACTTAAGAATTTTTTACAAACAATATTTCAAGGTGTTTTCTTTTGACTCCTAAGTACTCTTGATAAATGTTTACTGTATTCATAGACATCTATGTATATATGGATATATAAAAAAAAGCTCTGTAGTTATCCACAAGTCCAGTCCCCCTGTTAAACCAGTGTATTCAGTATGAAATTTATACATCAGGCCTATACTATTTATAGTCTATTGAATAAAATGGCTCCTGCAGTAAAGGAAATGCATTACAAATAAAGGTCTTTAAAGAAAATTCCATGAAATGATTTTTAAAGACTAGTTTTCAAATACTTTCAAAGATGTATCTGAAATGAATCTCTGCTTATTTGTCCTGGTCCAATATGTTTAATTCCAATACACTTTCAAGTATATGTTTCAGGGTTTTTCTTTCTTGAATAAATCAAAGGCTGTAGTGTTCTTCTACCCATTTAATACTTGTGAGATCCTCTTTGGTTATAAATTACAGCTTTGCAGTTATTTCCTTTGGAAGAATAGTCATGGCTTGAATTTTTACCTCGGTAACACCATGTGTTGTAAGTAAAAGATACACACACAATAACAACAATACACAACAACAACAACAGGTCTGAGAAAAATGTTTTCCTGTAAACAATGTTTTTGTCTAACCTGAGTCTGTTTTCAGTTTTGTGAATGTGAAAGAAGTCTTTACTCATTATCATTGCTTCTGCTGTTGACATAACTCCAACTATCTCTGTTTTCTTCTTGTAGGATAGATTTGTATGGTCTTTTAAAGAAGCCAGCCTAAAAACAGAACAACATAATAATGTATGGCTACAAATATACTGTATGCACATCAAATATCCAACCAGTCAGTGCCAGTATTTCTTAAACAATGCCCCTTGACACAAAAATTCAGAGGGTTTTTACCCACTGTACTCAGAAAAAATTAGTTTGGGACGTAACAGTCTAAGGTAGCATTTTGTTTTTAATGCAGTAATATAGTACCTATCCTCCCCCTAAACTTGACATCCAACATACTGTGCAGTGTTTTGTAAATGCTTTTTTAAAAGATCATCTTTCAAAGTTGGTGATCTAGCTTGAATATTTGTTGAGAGTAAACTAGTTTTCCAGAAAGACTTTGGTATTGAAGTTAGAAGAAATGTGCAATCAGTGCTGTATATTCACTTAACAATATAAAAAGTTAATCCATGTACTTTAATAACTTGGAGTCACACTTTGGCTCTGAGAAAATAAAGAATGGTCTTTTGAGTAGAACTGCAACTCCAAGTGTGGTAACTATTAAAGGCTTACCTTCCACATAACACATGAAATCAAAAACAGTACAGCAAATCCAAGTAGCAAGCTACTTGAAATAATCACTATGGTGACCTGGAGCTTGGGTTTTTGATGGTGTAATCCTTCCAGTAGCACCTATGTTTTTTAAAAAAAAAAGCAAAACAGTTTAAAACCTTTCCTTTCAAACCTTCCCCAAACCCCTCTAAATTTGCTGGTCTAACATAACCACAGGAAACATTAATTGTGTAACACCAACAGTGAGGGCCTGAGCTTTCTCCAAGGCTCTTCTGTCATCCTAGTCTCACCGCTACCAGTTGTACATCCCTAAAAACCCGTGTCTTTTCCTCCTGGCAGTTGTAGAAAATGCCACCTCAATAAAGTGCTCAACGTTCTCCATGAGCTGGGTGCACATTAATTTTCTGAGTCAGGTAGGCAAGAGGAAGTGATGACAGACACACAGTACTCTTTCTTACAGTTCTAGCGGACTGTTTAAGAGCGCATCTTACGTGTGCTACGTTCTCATCCTTGTTTAGTTCAATAACTTTGGGATGTGGCTCGGGAAAAGCTGTCGCTCTTATTTCAAACTTGAGTGCTGAGGTGTCATCCTGTTTAAAACACAGAAAGATCATCACCACCTTAGTGAGTTTTACTTCATGAAGTCATATTAACAGAATGATTCCCTATGACTTATATATTATCTAGATGCTTCTGCAGCTTGTCTTCCTCTATTTACTGTTTCCCATGGGTCCAAAGGTGTGGTATTAGTATACATTTAGACATTTACATCTTAACTGTCATTAATTTTAAAGCATGTTTTTATTGTGCATTGCTACTGTTGTTTCATTGAAACTCTAATTAAGCATAACTACATTGTAGGTAGCCTGATTTAAATATTATTTGTTAGACTGTAATAACAGGTACATTACTAGTTCCAATGTAATTTCCTTGGGGATGTTACTTCTTTATACCCAAACAAGACTTTTTCACTTGATAAACATTTCCTCAAATCAATCTAAAATTTCTTTTAAAACAAATCTGGTACAAACTGTAATATAATTCAGATACAAAAATCAGTGGATGAACTCAGAACCTTGCTACCTACGGCAAGGACTCGATAGCTCTGAAGGCAGAGAGCTTGGGGATCTAGGTGTAGGCTTTACAGAGGTACAGTATTTTCTTGTGTGTGCTAGGATGAGAACATATTCTTTAGTCAGGTTGTTAAACAGGCCAATGAGCCCTAAAAGTTAAAAACTACTGCATAAAGATTATCTGACATTTTACCAGGTTTGTCTAAATTTACAGCAATATCTGGAGATATCTTTGTCAGGATGGGGACAACGGTACAACCAGTTTCTAACAGTCAGACTCTGTCTCAAAATAAAAAACACAAACATGAAAAGAACTGGTGATGTAGCTCAGTGTGAAGGCCCTGGGTTCAATCCCCAGTACTGCTGCAGAAGGAAAAAACATCCACTCAACAGCTTCCATAAGTCATCTCATTTACTCTACAGCACTACTGTGGTAACTACCTATATTGAGCAGACGAGGAAACTGCAAATAGGACTTTAGAAAAATCTAGATTTATCTTGAAGTACACTTCATAAAAATAAATCTAACAGGTATTTATTTTTAAATTCATTAATTTTTAAATCTTTAAATTTTTAAAAAATTTTTATTTTAACAAAAGAAAATTTTAAAAAGACAAAATAGAAAAAACAAGAAGTAGACTACAGAGTTCAAAAAATTACCACCATAAAATCACTAGTTGATACATTACATATTGTTAACAATAGTTGTTAAAGATACAAAGTCAAAGCATAAAAAGTGGCTGGATTCTCAAACATAGACAGTACAAACTCTTCTGTTCAATGATCTATTTTACACAATATACACACCATTATATCCTGTAGAGCACTTTCTAACTTAAAAGATTTTAAATCTTAAAAGATTGTCATTAAATTTAAAGCATTTTTTTATTGTATTTTGCTGTTATTGATGTACTTTGATGATATAGTGTGATTTTACGAAAGCCTTACTTTTACTAGGTAACTATTTTAAAAATATTTTAATAGACAATTGAAAGCAGTGTGTAAAGAATTTTTAAGGGCACATGAAATGTTGAGGTAGCCAGTTTCTCTGATTTAGTTAAGTTCATAGACAGCTGTGCATGCTTTCTAAACTACTACATCGTACCACAGTCTTTAGGGAGCTAAAGCGATGAGTGGACATCAATTTTAAGGTTTATTCCAAAACTTCATTTTGACCTTAATTTGTCAAATGCCTTCGTACCATGCTGCCTGGGTGAGACTACACTCAGATCCTTATGAAGGTATCCATGAAGTTGTCAGAGTATTTCAGACTTACCATTTCCAAAACGGATGGCCGGCCTTCTAACTGAATGTAGACACTAGCTTCTTTCCCACTTTCCATTTTCCCAAAATTGCATAGGAAATTTAAACAGTATGAGTCAGCTTTCATGCAGTACTAGAAAAGAATATAAAAGTACTGTGTTAAATTTTTCAACATTTACACTTTTAAAATTTACTTTATAAAAATTAAAAATATGGCATGTGGTAAACTGTCTTTCTGTAAACATGCCGTTAAACATCTGCTTTCTTAGTGGCATTTAGAAACTACCTGGCTTTAAAGAAAACACACATGTTTGTTTTGTAAAGCAGAACAGAAACAAAGTGTTTTAAAGGGGAGCCATTCTTAGTAACTCGGAGTCCTGCTACTATATGTGTTCTTTGCTTGCTGCAAAAGCTAATTGGAAGGTTGGAGACTGCTTCCTTAGACTCCATTCCCAAACTCACTAAGGTGGAGAGAATGAGCAGGTAAGGCTGTCCAGGTGACAGTGTTCCCAAAGGGTCTGGGACAGTATCTGGCTGCAACCATGGGAACCTGGTAAATAATGAGACTATCATGTATAATGAATGCTGGGTTTTTCCTATTCCTCTGAGCATGCTTATCCCTTTCATGCAAGGATATTACCTAATTTGAGTTCTTTCCCACCAATGGTTTATGCCTCTTTTTAAAATTTTATGGAAAAAAATTCAAAACAATAGGAGAATAACAATAGTTAACGTATTTCATATTGTTATCTTTACAGTAATTAGAGTACAAGATATAGGCATGAAAAATTGTTCAAATGCTATTAGCACAAACCTTTACAATGACCTAAGACAAACTAGTACTATAACTATCTTAACTATCTTGAATCTTTTTTTCCTTTTCTTTTCCCCCTTCCCTCCTTTCCCCCACCTCAGTTTCTCTTTTGAAGTTTCTTCCCATTTCACAATATCTATTATACATCTTGGGTCTTTTATGCCTTTTTTAGAAAGCAAAAACTACAGTGTTATAAACGAAAACTTACCAATACCCTCTTGTCAGTCTTTGACAAGAATTTGAAGATGCTTCTTAGGGTTTCCATGGCATCTCTTTGCTGCCCTGATACACATTCTCTTTGGTAATTTTCGAATTTGCATTGCCCAGTAGTCGTCTATAAAGGTAGAAAAGCAAGGAAAAGGTTATTTTCAACTTTGGAAAGGATAAACACAGCATGGTTTAAAAACTTCTGGTTACATTTCCTAAACTGTATCACGTTGGTAGGAAATCATGAAAATACTTTGACAGAATTATTTAAGAGAGATTAAATCTCTGTGGCAAAACATGAACAAAATCCCAGTAAAATTGTCAAGGGTTGGATTTAGGTCTTCAGCTGACAAATGAACTTAATGTTATAGAATACTGGAGAGGACAAAAATGAAATTTGAGCATTAGCCTGAAATTAAACATTTCTTTGCCTTTATGTGCAAAACAAAATACTATTGCATGTCCAATGTCTAAATCTGGAATTCAAGTAAAATTTTAAAAATATGCCCAAGTAGGTTTGAGATATCTATTTCAGTTGAATATTTTCCTTAAAACCTAGAGGTAAAAAGAATTCTGATGCATCAGTAAGCGAACTGAATTTATAAATGATTTAAATATTGCTTTTTTCTTAAAAAGCTCTATTTTTTATCTTTCAACAGCAGCTTCAAGCTTTACAGAGAATTTTTACCAACTAAATTAGTTCACCATATTAGAGAAAATGTATCTTAGTACAGATAATAGAAGAGTTTTACTGTGTAAGTCAAATGAAGAAGTTCCACTATTATTTCACACTTGTAAAGCAATGTATAATGTTTAAAGTATTAATGCATAGTGAATTCATAGTTTTGAATGAGATTGACATAAGTGAACAGAAATCACTGTCATAACAGTACTCCTAAGAATAAAAGATTGAACTGCATTTGTTTTAGTATTTAGCACACACTGAATAAAGATCAGAGAGAAGGAACTCATTTTTACCTGGACATCCAAAACGTTGAACAGCTTATCAGTTTGGGGAACAAAAGCATTTGGTATCATGATTTCCACACTAACATTTGGAGCCA
The DNA here is from genome assembly GCA_004027455.1 of Hydrochoerus hydrochaeris. Lineage (NCBI taxonomy): Eukaryota > Metazoa > Chordata > Mammalia > Rodentia > Hydrochaeridae > Hydrochoerus > Hydrochoerus hydrochaeris. The sequence goes on along the minus strand of PVLA01006363.1, from coordinate 54,102 downwards.
TGCTAATGCCTGTGTTGATAACCTGATAGGAAAAAATTTATAACAATGTGAAGATGCCTTTCATAATATAAATATAGAAATCAGTGAGGTTCTGGGTGACCAAGCAACATATCTACTGGTGAGGGTTTGTTACTGGCAGTGAGACAGCAGAGGGAGAGAGGGCTTCTACAATCAGAATATTAAAAGTTGGTTAATAAATTGAACAGTTTTTAGTTTTTTCATTTTAGCTTTTTTTTTTTTCCCAGCCAAAAGTCTGGGCTTAAGAAAGAGCCATCATCAGCACACATTTGCACGCCACGTTATGCACTTTAAAAGCATGGCCACTTGGTCCCTGTAGCCTGGGAGGTGGGTGGACATTTGTCATTGTGCCAGCTGAGAAAAAATGCTCAGAGGTGTTCAGGATGTTCCAATGATGAAATTTTTAAAAATGACAAGAGCTGGATTCTTGGTATTCTATTTTTAAATCCTATTATATTTTCACAAAATCATTCCAGGCTGAGAGGATAATCAGCTGTAAATGAATAAAAATATATTCTAAAATGTTTTATTTAGGATAATTATAATGCTAAATGTATTTAGAAAAATGGGTAAAGTGCATTATTGGTTTTCATGAAGAGCAACAGATTCTTAATAAAACTTAATGAAATAGGATATTTCGTGCCTGTTGATAAATCTGGGGGTTACAGATCCCTGAGAGAGGAGGAGTTCGGGCCAAAATGTTGCCTACTGTGAGTTAATTATAAAATCAGTAAGCCCAGAAAAGAGTGTTCAACAATGCCTGAGCGAAACACGGATGACTCACAGACCTGCAGTAATCTTCTGGATGCAGGTAACACGGATGGAGGCACAGTGCCTACATGTGGGACAGGTGCTTAATCACAGAGCACTTGAAAGGTCACCAGTGGGTCCAGGGCCACAAAATGTCAGGAAATAATCAGTCTAAATTGCAATTGTGCTTCACCCCTGATCACCTCCTGCCATTCAGACCTTCAGCATCTACATATGTGAGCAGACCCTTCCAGGCGCACATGTGTTTAACCTTGTGAACCTCCACAGCACATTAATTAGAAAATAGTGGTAAGTTAACAAATAGGCTTTCTACAGTCCAGCTTTGTTTCTGTTTTATTTTATGAAAGCACAGCCCCTCACTGAGTTCTAACAAGTATTTCTTGGGACTTCAAAGGGGACTAAATTGTTTCAGCATTATAGAGCAGCATAACAAAAGCCCAACAAGATACAGACTTGATGGGGTTTTAATGTCATTCAGTAGGTCTAGGGCAGGCCCAGAAATCTGCATTTTTGTATGGGCACCACAAGTGCTTCTACTACTTATTTTGTAAAGTGTCACCTTGGAAAATACAATATACTGTACCTACTGCAAGGCTCACAGCTTATGGATTGCTATATAAGAAGGTCAGGATGGTACTTTTGATTCAAAAACGTTTTCCAGGCAAGGTTTCATCTACTCATCTACAATACAACCAGAATTTCAGTAGTTTGACAGTTTATTTGTAAATTTTATATCAATTTATTAACTTTTCTAGAGCATGATAGCTTTCTGTACTTTTAAAAAGACTGTTTACTAATTTATAAAGTGCTAGTCACAGGCCATAAACCTGTGGAGACAGGGGAGGTAGGAACTTTCTTCACTTGGTAATGTTAGGGCTGTCGTAAAGCTCAACCCAAGAAGAGATCCAAGATGTCTTCCTTGGGCCTGTCATCCCGTGTATGTGTCTCCACTGGGGTCAGCTCACCCTGTAACTGCCCGTTGCAGGCACGACCTCTCGATGTGTTAACTGTCCTGTAAGGAGATGTGGGCTTGGCAGCTCTTTTTGCGAACGGAAAGGGGACCAAGAGACGGAGGAACTAAGGAGGATAGGAGGGGAATGCGAAGTAAAAAGAGTTAAGATGTGTTATACATGTGTACCAATTCCCTATGATGAATGTAATCACTATGCAATGCAAATGTGTACTAATAAAAATATAAGAAATCAAACAAAGGGGAGGAAAACCACAGGCTGAGAGGAAAAGGCCCGAGTCTAGTGCAGTAGCTCGTGCAGCAGCCGCCGCCCTGGGGCCAGGGGCCTGCAGAGGGGTGTGAGCAACGCATCAGCAGCAACCTTCCAGCTCCTGCACAACAGACACACCAACTTTTCTTACGTGGAACGTGAAGTTCATTTTCTCGCTCACGCATGTTTCAAGTTCACCGTCCTCACTTGAGCCATACATGAAAGAAGTTGGATTCACAAACCTGAAAAAAAGAAAATGAAACTGTCCTCTCCAAAGGTTTTACAGTCTTTCTCTGCACACACCCTATGCTCCGTATTACCGCATATTTAAGAAGTACACGTGCTACTTGTGGTTTCTTTTTGTTGTTTTGACCAAATAAGATTATAAGGCCATGGGCTTTGAACTGAGTGACCATGTTTTTTTAACCTTCCCACCCCTGCCTGCTTCATCGTGCTGACCATTCTTGCCCTTTCAGCACCAAAATGATTCATACATATTTTGCAACTGTGAAGTATATCCGTAACTATCCCTTGGGGAAATCTAACCTACTTTTCAGTTATTTTTTACCCCCAATTCTTGTTGGCTATTTATAATGAATCCCAAGTCTGGGGGGACAAGTCACACACTGACAAGTATCATCATCGTTCTGTTGGAATACAGGCTTGGCATTCTTTTTCACTTGATTTGACACATGTATGGTCAGCAGTGAACACTGGAAATTCAGGAAGTCCTACTTCGCAAACTGCTCATTTTTGGCAGCCAACATTAGATAATGTCATATTTTAGGGACCCATTAAACAGGAAAGAAATCAGAAATCAAATGGTGTATGTGGTCTTGTTTTAGTTTAATAGCTGTAGGACATCCCTTGCCCAAAGTTACGAGATGTGAAAAATGGAAATGGTACTCATCCTAAGAAAACCAAAGGCTGAGAGGTGGTATAAATACTCAAAGCCAGGAAAGATGCAATCACCTTTTATTTGCTTATCTACTGATCCTCCAGGTCTCTCCTTTAAATGGTCTCCTTTTTTGTTTTATCTCAAACTCGACAATTACATCAGGTTTAGAGATAGTAATTTTATGTCTATATATTATAATTGTATGACATTTTTATCAGTGGTTAAAATGACTGTTTATATTTAGGGCAACCAGGAAAGCTCATTTGTCTATTTTGTAGTGCTTTAAAAGCTATAGTTTTAAACAAAGAGTAGGAAGCTAAAAGTTGCCAATGAAATTATGAGAGATTTCCTTAATCTTGCTTTCACTCTTTCTCCACACTATTTGAGTGAGAAGAGAATCCACTCAGCAGTTACTAAAATCATGAAGAAACTATGAAGACTGGCCTGAGGGCTGTGATCACAGAACTCCGTGATTCTGGAGATTTAAAGAGTGACAAGGGACACCTTGCAGACAGTTCCCTCATGTCTGTCCACTTGCCACATAGGTAGTTGTGCGTTCTGTAGAGTGGCAGTTTGGCCAAGCTCGCACTTCTCTGAGTGTCACACTTGCCAGGGATGTGATTATGCAAACTGTACCCTCAATAATGCTGCCTGCTTTGCAGCCTACAACTGAAAGGCTCACTGGCGCCCTGCTAGAAGCTCACTGGGGCCCTTCCAGTAGGTAAGCAGACTCCACCAGCGGGGCATGAGTTTGAAGCAGTATCAGTGATGAGTATAGAGTGCATTAAAATAACAGCAACTAAAGAACTAAAGCACTGAGGTAACTGCTAGGAGACAAAACACCATTCTAATTTAATGTTAAAATATGATTCATTAACGGAAGCAGCGGCAATGGAAATGAAAATCAACTCTAAACCTTAGAGACCCTGGTATCTACTTACCCATGCACAGCAAGCATAACCTCATATCTTAGAGGTATTGCTACGGTCACCTTGTTGTCCATTAGCTTGTCCATTTCTCCTTCATTTTCACTACAGAAACAGAATATACCCTGTTAGAATCTAATAAGCATGAAATCATGTTTGGGGAAATTAATTTCCTGCTATGGATACCTAAAAGAATGCTTAGATCTTGGTTTAACAAATGCTTTTGGAGGAGGAAGGGTAAAAGGTGTGGCAGCGGAAATATTTTAAGGGCAGAGTGGAGAGAGATTTGCTGTCATTTAAGTGGTTATTTACATATAATGATAGATGGCTTTTTTGTTGTTTTTTAAATAGACCAGGTTAGAAAAGGTTTCTACTGTGGACATTAATGCAACAGAGTTCCATTATTCCTCAAAAAGTCCCCCTCAAAATACAGGATTGCAATTTCTCTAGTATAATTTGTTCTTCATAATAAACTGTACCAGGAGGCAAGCACCGTGATGTTGAGGTCCCCGTCTGCTCTGCGAAGAGAGCTCACATCCAGGAGAAAGCTGACATCCACCTACAAAACAAAAAAGACCCCTTTCAAAACAAAACAGAACAAAACAACCTAAAACACATTTTTTTTTGTCATCTGAATTTTAGTGGTTTCTTGTGTGATTTATTTTTGATGGACTATATACTTAAAACTGTTCTAAAGGTATAAGCTATCCCTCCCTTGGCAGTAAAATGCAATTTGAAAGTGCAAGCTTTTCCACAAGTAGCATTGCATTCAGAGACAAAGCCTACTCTGAATGTAAAGACAGGCAGGTCCAGACGGACAAAATTAGAAATGCTTTAACAACTCGAGTGGGGACTCTTGCCAAAAACACCTTTTTTGTGTGGCAGAGGTAACATGCCTGGCAGACAGGGCCACCTGGGGTGGGGTGGGGGAGTGTTGGACGGGGTGTGCGTACGGGGATGGGGGTAGAATTCTGATTGACATTCACTTGCCCACCTCGACGTGAGCACGTGCACCCCCCTTTCTAAACAGTGAACACTTCCAAGAATACACACACAAAGCTCAAACATTTCAGGCTCGGTTCAATTTGCCATTACTGCATCACTGCCTACTTTAAGTAAAAATATATACCTGTCATGTGCAGCATAAAGGTAGGGTGAGGAGAAAAAATATATTCCTGTTAGTAAATGAAAACCATAAATGCTAAACACTTACCCTGGAGAGATGATCTACATATATATAACCAAGGGTGCAGTCGAGTTTGACTGTGCCAGAGTTGTCTGTTACTTCACAGTTTATTTGCTTCTCTCCCTAAAAGGAAAAATGAAACCTGTTTGGCTAGGAAGAGAATAAGAAATTTATAACATGTTTTGAGATGGTTTTGAAAAGAAAGTGATTCTAGGAGTATTTCCTTTTCTAGGAAATAATTTTCTATTGAGAGATAAATAAGGAGACATGTAAACCATGTAAATATGTGCATATATATGTATATCATAATATTCACATAAAATCTCCATTGAAAAATTCATAGCCTTTATTCACTTTGGCATACACACTCCCAACTCTGACTTCTCATTCCTTGAAATAGGATGCAAAGAATGCATAAGGTCTATATTCCATTATATCCTGTATGTGAATGTATATTTGAGATATTTAATCACAGTAATAATAACATATTTTAAAAATATATTCCATGAATACCTGGAGCTGCTTCTCCTTCCTTTGAAACAGGCTCCTAGTACTCTAGAGAAATGTTGCTAATACATCCCTCAACATGCCCTGTCAGAACCCTCTCTCAACAGCCCTGGTTGTTAAGAGGTAGACCCCAGGTAAGATACAGGTGAATTTGCTGAGCAATAAAGAATCTCAAAGGAGAAAGCAACTGAGGCTTTGGTGTCTGAAATTCTGCCTTCTTACTATCTCACTGGTGGCTGTAACTGCCCATGACTGAGGCATACTGCTAAGAAAAGACTTTCAAATGCTCTCAGCTCTCTGAGAAAAGGGGACCTTGCTTAAGTCTTGGCTTGACATCAGCTTTTCCAAATTGATAGAGGACCACTGCTCTTGACATACTGAAAGTCCTTTGGGAAGAAGACTCACAGGGTCAACCTCGGGTGTCTGACACAGAGGATCAACCAAGAGACACACTGTCACAGAACCTTACATGCTACAGCAGTAAAAAAGCGGTGGCATCCAAGTGACTGTCTTCTTCAGCACCAGAAGCAGATGCCTTGGGATTTGACAGCTCAAGAAAGCTGCCTTTCTGAGCAGGGGCATAGAGAAAGCCTTGAAATAGCCAGGAGCCAGAGTCCGAAGTCTAAATATCAAGACTTATGCTACAATTATTTACATCCCAAATCCATGAAGTAAATTATACCACTTAACATTTTAATACAATTAAGTCACTAAGTTGTGTCTCGCTACTGTGGTTTGCAGTAAACTTACCAGATCTAAAATCTTAATGAAGTAAAGACCCGTGGGCAGTCTGATGTGAAGAGTTGTTTCGTAGGCATCATCCCCAGCGTTAAACAAGGACACATTCAACATTAATGTCTTCATGCTCCCAATGGCAAGATAGGTTTTGTTTTCATACGGCCTAAAAATTAAGTAATTTAATTCTTATTTAGAAGACAAAAATTCCATCTCCAAATATGTATTTATATTGCACTGAAATATTAATTTAGAAAAAATAACCATGGAATGACCCTCATACAATCAGATGTATATGTATAGTAAAGGAACTCAATTTTTCATGTTTAATCAGCTATTACATTTTGAATAAATCCAATCAGCTATTACTAAAGAACTGTTTGTTTTTTAATTGGTTATAATGAATTGGTCTGTCTTTTTTTCTACTACTTCTATAATTTTAACATTTTCCTTGGGCTTATGCAGTGTTTGTAAAAGCAAAGCATTTTGGTTTTGTTTTTGTTCAGTCTTTGAATAGTCACTGAATTAGCTGCTGCCTAAACCAAAGGATAAAAAGCAAGGAGTGGGGAATGGGAAAAAAGGAGAATGAGAAAACAGAGGGAATGTTTTGGTAGAAGTGAGGAAGGCATGAGTCATAACCACTATGCCCAGCAACTGGGTGGCACTAAAATCTGTGGGACTACAATTAATTTCTGAGACATGTGATTGACCACATCTACCAAAAACTAAGGCAAATTAAAAACAGAGCTGCAGAAATTCTTCACCATCCTCTGAACTGCAAAGGGAAGATGGCTGCAAATCCAGAGAGGTAAGTTAAATCCTGGGACTGCCACCAGTTCTTCGGGGTAGGGGTGTTTAAGCATTTCTAGGTTTTGGTCACCTATCTATCTAATGAGAGATAATAAAAGTTAATACCACCATTCAGTGAAGATTTGGGTTATGCATATTCCATGAAATCTTCAGACTGTTTTAAGGCTGAAGGAATTTATCCAAAGACTACAGCTAGAATGTTCTAAAACCTCAAAGCAATTGGAGATTTCCACACAGCCCATTTTCTTTCCTAGTAAGAAGGTTAGAAGAGCTGAATGCTAAAGAAAACTTTCAGTTACAGTACGGTATGCTTTATAAATTTTCCAGAAAGACAGCAAACCTTGGCTATCTAGTAATCAAAAAATTAGAAAGATTAGTTCAAATTAGAGGAGGATGTGACCCAAAGTAAATAATCAGGTAGATTGTCTTAACAATAACAGATAATCACCCAGCAGTTTAGCACTCTGAAGGTTTCTTCTATCATGTGCAAATTATGCAATTCTTATCAACATATATAGATTAATATTTGAATAAACTATTCACAAAATAGTAAATGGAATAGACATTTAACAATTATTTATGAATTGATCAAAGGTAAAGGGACAGTTTTATAACAATGCCTTAGAGTTTGAGTTTTTAAGCATTGCTTGAAGATTCATGAACAACTATGAATGCAGTTCCTGTAGAGTAAATTCAGGCATTAAGTTTGTTGTTCCTTGATAGAAACATGAGCACTCTTCACTCCATGTAGATCTGATACAGCCAAAGAATGATTTGCAAATAAATGTTCAAAAATATTAACATGTGGGAAAGACTTATGAATGAAAGGGAAGGAAAGCACTTTTGTCTGGGAGTAATAAAGGCTTATCATTTTTTGTTTTTCTATTATGCTAATTATTTAGATTGACTACTCCAAAGAAGTTCTTTTGAAAAAATAAAGCCTGACAAGTTCATGACTGAACCAGAGTTAAAGTAGACTGCATCCATAGATTGATTTCTCTTTTTCCAAATCATCCTCTCTTCTAATCCAATCAGCATACTGCCAGGTCATTTTCCACAAAGCAAAGCAATCTGGACAATGTCACATGCTTGTATAGTGGCTTCCAGTGCCTCCCAGTTAAGAGCTCCAAGTTCTTAGCTTGACAGCTGAGGCCTCTGGGAACTGTTCCTGCTTCAGCTCTACTGCACAGATCACCTCTCACTTCACCCTACAAGCCAGTGTCCAATAGCACCAGAATGTGTTGTGTGGCTCTGGTTCTGCCACTAACACCACCTCTTGGTGCAGCTGGCAGACCTGTTAAGATTCAGTTTGAGTATCAGTAACACAGAGATTCTTGCAGCCGAGACTGCCTGCTAACCTGCACGCCACAGCTGCCTCCGAACCAGAAGCAAAGGTGGCCTTGCCCTCTTTCAGGCATCCTGGCTGCTTCTATAATGCAGTGTTTTCAAAATTTCTAATCAAGCCCTGGTTTCCCTAATCTCTAGCCTGGTGTCTGGAAGGGAAGATGCTGAGGCGCGATCATGACTGTTGTCTCAGTGTGTGCACGTGCACACACGTATGGTGTGTACTCAGTATAAAACAAAGCATTGAGTTATACTCAAGGGATGTGTAAAAGTCAGAAAAGTATAAGATTGATTTTTAAAGTTTATGAAATTGTCCATATAAACTGTCAAGTTGCAGCTGGAGAGACATTTTTTGTGGTGTGAAATTTCACGTATTTCACTCATATAAAGCTCTTGCATCACCACCTTCATGTGCTTCACACTCCTAACATTTTAGCGGCAACACACTTACTGAAGTAACCATGTTACATCATAACTGAGTGACAGCAAAATCAACACCAGAAAGGAAATGTCATTTTTTCAGACTAATTCTCATGAACCCCAGAATGTGTAAACAAAATTCTTATTTTAGATACTTCCCCCGTTTTAACTTTAATACCCGTTAGAAATTAGACAATTCAGTTAAAACTTCTTGCCTTTTTTCTGATTCCTCACATCTTCAAATTTATCAAAATGTGTATAAAGTACATTTTCTAAATGTACAGCTCATTGTTTTCTTAATAAGCTGAATATGACAGCACCTGGATTGAAAAAAAAAAACAACTACACTTCCCCCCAGATATTACCTCAACACACTAAATCCATTTGTGATACTATAATCTGGTTTTGCTAGTTTTATATTTTATGTAAATGGGATCTTAGCATTTATATTCCTTCTTCTCTGTATCTACTCTTTTGTATGTAGCTTCTTTTACTCAAAAGTTTGTTTCTGACATTAACCTACATAGATATCTGTTATTTTAAATAGCTTATGTTCACTGGTGTATATAGTCCATCTTGCATGCCACATTGTATTTAATATTATCAGTGGGAATTTCAGCAATTTCCAGCTGATACCTCTTAGAGTCTTTTGGTGAACTTACACATGTAGTTCTGTTTGGGTTAAGTCCTTCCCCTCCATCAATTCTCTATGTCTACCTGGGAGCAGGTTCTCAAGAGTTCTTTTAAGCCTAGAATTAATTCTTTAAAAATCTCTGAATCTTGGTTTTTCACAACTAATTTAAGTTATAATAACAAGCTAGATATAAATAATAAAAGATACATGAGAAACTATTTTCACGTTGCAAAAATTAAAGACAGGCTCATAATTTCTATATAAAAAGTACGCATGTCATACAACAGGGATCTACACACTACTGCCCAAAGGTCAAACTCAGACCTCTACTCTTGTAAAAGTTTCACTGATACACAGCCATTTTCAGTTTTAACTCTGCAAGGGCAGAGTTGAGTAGCAAAGACTGAGATTTGTCTTTAAAAGGCTAGAATATTTCTAGTATCTTCACAGGAAAAGCTGGGTTGCGATGGCTCCTGCTATAGAACCATCTGATTCATAAGAACAGTTTCAAAACATACAATGTGATATTGATTTTATTAAAATTTACTCTATGATTTTGACAATAGCAGCTTCATCCTTGCAGATGGCACAGGATTGGTTTATTTACTGTGAGAAGCAGACAGCATTACAGAAAGTGATCTCCCAGCCTTTCTTTGGTGGTTTGAATCTAAGGCTTTTACCCTAAGCTACATCTCTAGCCTTTTTCATTTTTTATTTTGAGACAACATCCTACTCTTTTTAACTCCTCCACAGAATGCTAGACAATGAAAGAGAAAGAAATGAAGAATACTTCCGTGCATATCATTTCTACTACTGATTCCTAGCTTTGCAAAGTTAGATGCTGCTGGAAGAACAAGTAAGAACAAAGTGGTGATTCCAAACCTTGGCTGTCATTTCCAGGAGGAGAGGCGTCACTGAGTGATAGTGGTGACTTAGTCCCAGGTTGGAAACCTTTGGGTTAAGTCCCTATATGTCTGCCTGGTGGCACTTGTTAAGTTGGAGCGACAAAGTGCTGGAACAGTTGTCCTACATCCCCCCTTACTGATCTCTAATCAAGCTACAGCTAAAGAAACCTAAAAGGTTCCAAAAGTAAACTTCAGCTTGACATTAAAGTTTAATTAAGACTTGTGGAAGAGCTGCCTAGAAATAGACGTTTATAAAATATTCTGGCTTGTAACCAAAGCATTAGTCACCGAACACCTTTGGGAGAGAAGTTGGCACTTACACAAGCAACAGAAGGTGAAATTACTGTGTCTGTAGCCAGCATCCAAGACAACAGCAAATTAGAGAGAAACACAATGTGCACATTTCAGCAGTGAGACTCCTGGCTTATTTTCCAATTTAAAGCTATTTTGCCACCTTATCATGATTACAATTCTACTCTTTAAATGTTCTTACTGTATCTTGCTCCGTTAGTGTGGAGCCTTTGGAAAGCTATCCACCAGTTTTCTAGGTGAGACATAATAAAGGACCAGGTGCACATCTGGACCTACGACAAGACCGAGCCGGCACTTTCCCTGGGACTCATAGTTCACTCTTCATTAAAACATGCATAATGCAGACGTGAAATTTACAAAGCCACCTTGAATCCTCCTATCTTAAACAAATCAAGGCACCATGTACATACAGAATCCTAACTTAATAAATGAAAAAGGAAAAAATAGAAAAAAATGTTATATTCCAGTACCAAACTCTAGGTTTTTCCTGAGTGAACAATATCACCAGATTTTGCAAGAAATATTTTCTAAGTCTTGGTATAATAAATATGCTTTGTGAATTAGAGCTTCTGTGCAAACTGGTTTTTAAGGAAGATGGTAGAAAAAATATAACATGAAATGATATCATATCATGCTGTCATATTTTACTGCGTCACAACATGTGATAAATTAATTTGATAAAAGATGACCCTTGGTAGGTGGTCTACAGACCTCAGTGAAGTTTTATTCTTTTTACTTTACTGTTGAATCCAGGAAAGATGAAAATGCTGAAAAGTCCTTGCCTACTGGAATAGATGCTATCTGACACTAAAAGAGAACTCGTTTAAGAGGCACTTAAAGGCAAACTCGTTGACATCAAGGGGAAGACATCAGGAGAATTTGGACTGAAACAGTGGGATGGCAGTTAGCATGTTTCAGTGTATAAAGCTTATAATTCATCTTCCCAGAACAATCTGAAGTCAGTGAGCATCTATGTCTGCCGCCTCTCTTTTAAGAAGGACAGTTTCATTAGACCAGTCTTCAAAGGTTAATAGCATAACGGCAGAGGTGGATCACTGCCTATTGTCTACAATAGTGGTTTCCTCTTTTATGGATAATACAACCCCAGTTACTCAGGTAATACGCAGCATTTCCTTGATATTGCAGAAGATAAAACCCTAGCTCAGATATAAGGACGGAACCGTGACTAATGTCATGTGATCATGGTGACTCCATTTCCTTCAACCATGGCAGATTCAAGGGAATATATATGATACAGGACAGGTTAGTCAGAATGTCTGCTAAGGTACTTTCCTTCCTGGAAAAGAAGCCTTAAAAAGAAAAAGCATTTCAATCTTGGAGCTTTTCTCTTGTTGGGAACATTTATTGCTGCAGCCATGTTGTGACCAGGAGGAAAAAGCCAAAAGAATGGAAAAGATGGTCCCCCAAAGCCTCATGTGGTCACGGAGGCAGCTGAATCTAGCGTTTGTGACTGGTCGTTTTCTAGCAGTGGGATTGGTGGCGTGAATGCTGCTCCCTCCCAGGGGTGGGGAGCGTACAACATAAGGAAAGGAAGGAGGGTGACTTTTCCCTTTGCCCTTTTGGGTCTTGTTGCTTGCAACTGCCATGAACTGCTGCCCCTGAGCCATGCCACCCCACCTAGGAACCAAATGAGTATCAACTGAAACCTCCAAAAAACTGTAAGCTAAATAAACCTTTCCTTCCTTCATTTTGTGTAAGGTATTTCGTCCCAGGATGAGAGGAAAGTAACCAAGACAGCCACCACTGTATACAGTCTTTGGTAGGTGCTCACAACCTGCATCCTCCTTCCCCCAGACTGTTTATAAAAACTAAATTTCTTTACTGTTTAAGGCACTGCCAGTCAGGCATCATTACATGCAGTTAAAAGCAATCTTAATGGTATGAAAGCCATTATTCAGGGAAGGCCTGCATTGCCTACACTAGAAGTATGGAAGAGAAGTTGCCATTTGTGTGGTTAAACTGTAAGATTGTTTTGATTTTGAGCTTCTGTGATGGCTAACCCCGCTATTATGTTTGTAAAGTGGTATCTGCTCATCTTTCTTTGCAATGGAAATCATTTGAATGTGGTTCATTGTCCTGAGAACTTAGTCATGCAGGAGGCAGCCTTGCTTTAATTAAGAGATGAGACAGCATAAGCACTGCTCAGGGTACTGGTGGCAGCTTATTATTACTAGCGTCAGACACTCATTCTTGACTGAGTAAATACATTTACCTAAGACAGGTTTAACTGTCTGGGCCATGTAAGTACCAATCATACCAGTGGAGATACAGCCTGGAGCATGTATAGAACATGTATCAATTGGCCTCCTTACTGAGAAGGGGAAATGAACACCGAAGAGGGGAGCATATTTTTGTCTGGTAAGAATATAATTTACTACAAATGCAAGGCAGTTTGTCAACAGCTTTCACTGTGGATGTGAGGCCTAATTAGAACAGTTTCCATTTGAAAGTTCCTCAGTACGTTACCACCAACCCTAGCAGAAGTAGCTTCCAACTTTCCTAAGTGAAGAAAGAGATCCTGGCCTTCCCACTTGACACTAGCATTCATGCCACTGCACGTCTCCTAAGACTGAAAAGCTTCCAGCCAGTCACAGTAGGCAGCGCTCTTGGGATGTCAGCCACATATACGGAATGATGTTCAGAATGGAGTCTTCTATAAACAACCCAAGAACTACCATAATCTTTAAGTACCCCAAGCAGAGTATAGAGCATTCTCCCATTAGCTATGGGGCATATGTTCCAAGACCATCAGTGGACACCCGAACTAAAGACAGTACTAAACCCTAAGTATACATGACACCATGATTTTTCTGACACATACATATGCTACAGCTTATTTCATAGATTGGATATAGAAAAAAAAGGTAACAATGATTAAGAAAATCTGACAATATTGTACACTACAGTTGCCACATCACTACTTGTGTGAGTGGGATCCAAATTAAGCAAAGTGGGATCACTCACACCCAAGTAGTGTGATTTTGTGATGGTGGATCTGATAACCAGGGCAGCTGCTAAGTGGCTGGCAGGGTAGGTCGTGTATACATTGCAGGACAAAGTAGGACGAGGGATTTCATTATGTTACTCAGAACTGGGGGCAACCTGGGCCTTATGAATGATTTCTGAATTGACTACATTCAAATCACAACTGATTGCAAGTAACTGTGGAAAGTGAAACTAAGGAAAAAGACATGGCAGAAAATAAATAGACTATTTTGGCTTAGGCAGTATCAATACAGTCTTGGGCATCCACACTTGCTGTCTAGAAGACCTTACCTATTTGGTATTTGGTAATTGATTCAAGGTATAGATCCCTATATCTTTTTCTTTCTTTCTGTGGTACTGGGGAATAAACACAGGGTCTTTGCACCAAGCAATATCCTCAGCCTTTTTGTTTAGTTTTGTTCTAAGTTGCCCGGTTTGGGCTGGATCTTGCAGCCCTCTTGCCTCAGCCTGGCAGAGTGCAAAACAATTTCAATGGAGGGGATCAGACAGGACACAGCAGTCCAGGGGCTCATCTCCCAGCAACAGGACACTGGCAGCCCCAGCATGTCCAGTTCTCACTGTGCACCACCCACATCTTATCCTAGCCACGTTACCCACATAATGTTTTTACTCTCCTTTGAATTTAGATGAGAACATTGGTTTATTTCTTTTCAAATTTGTTGTACATGTGCTGGTTCATACATCAGTTTGAGCGATATAGCAGTTTTCTGAGTGGCAAACTAAGCATTGTACTGCACAGTGAAATTTTATTTTGCTACCAAAACTATTAACAAGTCCTGATGAATGTTAAAACATACCGTGATATCCCAAGGAACAATTTCACCCAGATATAGCCTCAGAGTTATCAATAAGAGATTAAAGCATGCTCTGTAACACCTTACTGCTCATATATGCTCATCTTTTTGAAACGTGGCACTCCTTAATGCATATTTACTGTAACATGTATTTGTCTGTGTATATGTGTATGTAAAATATGTACTAGTAGCCAAATCTAGTGGAGAACATATATATAATCTCTTTCAAAACAACACTATTTTTTTCTAATTTTTTCAGTGATGCTGTCCAATATTAGCCCCTTTTTCTTTGGAACTTATACACACATATGTATGATGTCCTCTTAAGAAAAAAAACAGTATTGTAAACTTACTTGAAAAATCCAATTCTTGCAGAAACCCGTAAATCAGCAGAACAATTTTCATGGGCACAAAACCTTGCAAAATTTATCTGAAAACAAAATATGGTAATATTTTTTCAATCAGTAGATAAATTTGTATGTAAAGAATAAGGCATCTTTGATACATGAGGGAGACAAAATTAACACATCAGGTTTGGAATTTATTTCATCCCTCCCTAAGAGTTCCATCTGAGAATTAGTGGGTTCAAATGACATAGCAGCAGTGCCAGAGAAACTTAGTTCTTCCAGGAGGTAAATTTCAAGCCTAAATTCGTTAAATGAAATGAGGTTTGAGAAAAGTTAAATTAAAGGCACTCTGCCGATAATTGGAGAATATCAGCTGCCAAGATGTTCTTAATCAACTTTCTTTCCATCTTCTGGTGCTATATTTTGATCTTGTTTATTATACAAAAGCATTGCACTTATTTAATTTTGGCATATGGAAGGACAGTGATTTTAGATTCACTGAAAATAGCTAAATATAGAAACTGAGAAATTTTACTTTGAGCAAACAGAACAAAATTCAATGGTAGTCTACTGTCAGGATTCCAGAATTGATTCAATTGAACACTGAAGTAGGATCCATGGATGCTACAAGATCCATGAGAAGATTGGAAGGTAAGGAGAACAAAAGAAAAACAGGAAGAAGAATGATAGGAACGAGTGAAAGAAGGAGAGACACAGAAAAAGGAAGATCTAGAAAGTCAGATGAGAGGCAAGCACAGAAAATCGACTGTTGCTGGAGCATTGTAAATTTGCCAGACCGCGCTGCTCATGTTCGCAGAGAAGAGGCATAGATTTTCTCTACGTGATCAAGTGAGCAAGATTTCCCCCATGAATCCTTTTTTGTAAAGCAAGTTGTCTGAAGAACCAAAATGCAGATTAGTGTAACTACAAATCACCAATATTTTGGATTGTACACTTGCAAGACTGATATCATCAAGACATTTAAAATTAGTTGTTCCTGAAAATTGACACTAAGAGCAAAGTAACGTTGACCTCTATAAATATTTTTATAAATGAGTAAGAGAAAGTGTGTCCCTAAGTATTTATGTGCCCCTAGTATTCTAGATCAGATAGTAGTGATGATAAATTCTGGGACAGTGGTGATTAAAGGTGACGTAGGTGCAATTTGTCCTGGACAGGATATGAACTAGAATTTTACCTGTCCCTTTCATCTCTCATGTTTGTGGATTATTTCAATGTATTTTTTTTTTACCATGCCTAAAAACACATCCTGTTGATTGTATCTTTGCATTGCTACATGGTAAAGGTCTGAATCATGGCACTCCAGGGAATAAATGCACCGTCAGTGAAGCAAATATTTTGGGAGAATTTTGAAAAAGCAATTCACTCCTTGGAACACAAGATCCATCCTCAAGTGCAACTGATCTCGGGAGGTGGCTAAAAAGAATGTGGTAACATTTTTTACAGAGAGAAAATATTACATTATCTAAGTATATATGCTATAGATGAATCAAACAGGCAACTGGAATAATAAGACAGAATGGATCCACTGATAGGGCAAGTGAGAGAGAGGCACAATAAGAAGAGGAGACAAAAATGAGAAAGAGGAAGATGAACCGAGCTCACATGAAGACACTGAATAACTAACTCGAGAATGCAACTTACTTCCATTACGCTTTCTCTCTAGTAATATATTTTCTTCACTGGCAAGGCATCGAGGAGAGAAAATTAACATTTTATATATATGGGAAACTACTGTAGTGGCTAAATGCATATTTTAAAATATTCAGGTCAATATCCTAAAGGGAATATAAAAAATAAAACATGGAGAACAGGACACACTATATATCTATTTTCTTAAATTTTTTAAAAATTTCAGACATACAGTTCATTTTTTTGGAATTATGCCATATTTTAAATAGCTCTCTAATCATGTCACAGTGTTCTGAACAAGGGAAAATATTCTTACCGTTTTCTTGATTATGTCTTTTTCTTTCTTCTGCTGAAGGATTGGCTGCAGGGGTGAGAATTCCTCAGCACTCCGTTTGCTGATGACGTGGTGCCCAAGGTGGTAAGCAGCTTCAACCTGGATTGGAGTGAGGATGTCCCGCACATCTTTCTAAGGATATTAAAAAAACCACAAGAATTAATAACAAAAATAAGCATGTTCATGCTTATGTGTATATTTTTTCTTAGATGCATTTGTATGTATGGATATATACACATTCATATATATATATATATATATATATATATATATATATATGTAAATTCTTCCCAGAATAAGGTCAAATATGATACATGAAAGCCAAAGCCAAACCTTATCTTTCACCTAAATTAAACCTGGGTAGAGGCCATTACACCAAAAATATTTTTTAATATGTATATTTTTATACAGCACAGAAGCATTCATGTTTCTTATGACAAATATGAAAAAAAAAATATACTGTAAAATGCAGAGCTATCACTAATGGTATCTGCAAAGGTATGCATTTTAGCATATTCCCCTCCATGCTGATTTCTATGCTTTTAAAAATGACTTAGCATGATAATGCAAAGTTTTTTACAATTATAAGCTCTATACTGTTGCAAAGTTCTAATCAACACTTTGTTCCATTTAAATTGTATTCTCTTAGTAACATTTGGATTCAGTATGACTCAACTGACTCCATATTTATAATGAGCATTTTTTGTTTTTTTCTATTCATTATGGACCATTTCCCACTATAATGTCTAACAGATTATGGCTAGTATATGGAAATGTTATTTTGCATCTTAGTTTATTGAATTTTATTACTAATTGTTCTCTTAGGTTTATTGTCCTTTTATATTTCACAAGAAAGAGTTCTTAGATATATTAATTACACAGAAATTATAACTCACTCACAATCAATTCTGCTCTGAGCAATATTCTTAAACATAATCTTACTAATTTCTATATGATGCTTTTTATTCCTACTTTCACTGACATGTGGTCAAAAGCATAATTTGAGTAAATTTTAAATTTATTGTCCCCTTATCCCAAAGAAACAACTCAAGTTTATTAGAATTGACCATTCTTACAATTTAATCTTTACTTCTAGGCAGGCATCATTTTTCTCTTTCAGTTTTCCATGAGTTTCTAAAAGTGATTTTATCTTTTCATTTGATTATCTGTCTCCTCATTGAAACCATCTAGCATTTAATTAAATAACTCTTTCACTAGATAATGAACTGGAATCTCCAGCTTATAAGAACATGTAGAATTCACATAACATATAAATACAGTGTGCATTTCTTAGCACTGATTCAAGATCTCTTTCAGCAGAAATGTAGTTTCTAAAGCCCACTGAATAAATAATTTTTTCTCTTAGAGGACAGGCTAATAATATTTCACTAATAAAGTAATCCACTGGTATTTATATAAAAATCCAATTGACAATTAAATTGTGTGCTATAACATTTTGACAACAAGAATTAAAAGTAGAAATAATCTTCGGATTTGAGAGGGCAGTGCCCAATCAGCAAATATCATCCAACACATAGACTGGAGAAAATCTATGCAGTCTTTATTTTTCTTGGTATAAGACCTGTTACTATATCCAGAAGATAATTTGAAGAATTGGTCACAGACCTTAATGCCTTTCATACTAACAAATTAAATTTAAAGCTCAATTTAACTCCACATTTCATATGCCCATTTCAATCTACAGGTTCTCATTTTAAAGGATTGATTCAACAAAGTCCTTCTTGACCATATAAGAGACACAGGAGAGTTTTCAGCCAGTGTAGACATATTATTTTAAAGTATACTGGAAGTTTATGTCTATGCTTCATGAGTTCCTCAGAGTAGACCTATGCCACACTAAGAGACAGATCTCCCACTGAAAAATGTCAGTCAATAAGGCTTCTGCTTATCTATAATCATTTATGGATTGGAATACAACTGAAATATCGCTGCCTAAAAGCAAGTAACAGCAGCTTATTTTCAAAGTCCATCAATAATCTCTCATGGATAGGAAATAATGGCTATTGCATAATTATCACTGTTATTTACATCTATGATATCTTTTGATTAAAAATCAATGAAATAAAGATGGCCTATACCACAGAGATTGTGTTTGTCTTTATATAATTAAAAGCAAAAAGGATCCAAGTTTTGTCAACATTATCAGTGTGTGTATATAAAGGTTAAAAGTAAAATGGAGAGGGTAAACTCATGTTCAAATCTTGGATGCACCAGTTATCTAACCTTGGGCAAGTTTCTTCGTCTGCCTCTGGTTTAGTTATCTGAAAATGTGGACAATGATGACACTTAGGCACTGTTGTGATGATTAAGTGACATAATGTAGATTAAGTAAAAACTCACGAGTAGTGCATATAGTATATATACACATGACAACCAAGGAATGATTAAACTTGTTTCTTAAAAACAGAAATGCCAGTAAACATGCGGAACGAAGAGCCAAACTGGACTACTGCCAACCAAAGAACATTAAACAGAAAAATGAAGGATGCAGTATTAGCCTTCTTTTAATTAAGTGATATTGGGAATATTAAGAGGCTGAATTTGAGTGTTCAAAGTCTGATTACTTTCCTGTTCTGCATAGAGATGCCTTTATTAAATTACTCAATAAGTGATCGTTTCGACAGGAAACCTTGACCGTATAGGAATGCTACAAACGAAGGCCCAAATCCCAAGTTATCAACTTGTGAAAATGGAACAGCTTGAAGCCCTGAGTATTACAATAGCAAACTTGATTAAATTATTCCCTAGGTGTAGGAGCTAGACAGCCACTGATTGTCCCTCCACATGGCCACTGTTTTAATTCTTCTCAACAAGCCTGCTTTGACCAAATCACATGTTATCTAATTCATACTAATTTTCCACAAGGTCTTCTCTACATCTGGTGTATATTACTTTCATTATCCTAATTAGCTATTAATTATGCTTTCCGTGCAATATATAAAATGTACGTGCACTCTTGCAAGAACTGCATTTGATAGATATTCACACTTATTTAACTTTAACAGCTCCACCTAAGGACAAAACTGTAATATTAAAAATGTCTTAAAGTGACAAATTAAGTATTTGGGAGGGAAAACACATTTGCTTAAAGTTTTTTCATTTGGATGGTGATGCACTATTATATTAAAAATAATGAAAATTCCATGCCACATTTAGATGGAAAATTACCTAGCACAGAGCACCCATAAGCATGCAAATAAGCACATGCCTTAAATCATACAAAGTCTGCCTTCTTCCTTGACTTTCATGAAAATCTGAATTTCTGGTCCACTTGAGAGCTATGCTACAGACCCATGGCTTCCTACCGTTTTTGTGTACGGCAGGAGTTTAAAGGGTGGTACCAATATATTTACCAAATAGTAAATGAAAAATCATGTCAAGGCACGAACTTTTGAAGATACCTGTTCATGGGTCTGCTCTGTGCAAGAAAGGTCTGAGAACCAAAACTGAAGGTCAGCACCTATGTCACCGTCTACAGCGCCTAAATCCACGTAGGTGTGTAAGGAATGGGTATGCAAATGCTGATGCTGATGCAAATGCTGAAGGAGAGCCACGTCACCTACATCTCAAACGGGCTAGGGAGGCTCTAACACACTAGGATTGTAAGCAAGAAATCCATCCATGTTTTTTGTCCTAAAATGCCTGCTGGTGTCCATGTAGGTTGAGAAGGGAGGAAGATGAAACCGAGGCGTAGACGGAAATTGAACCAGCACCATAACCTGAAGCTGCAATCACTTCATTTAGTAAATTTAGTTGAAGTGTAAAGAACTACCCAGCATCTGGGCCCTGTAACTTCCTGGGAAAGATATTTCTTCCAGGATAGATGCCCTAAGCATTATACCAAGGGAAGACGCTCTGATCCTCCCCACCCAGAACTAGTGCAAAGAATACAGCATCCATAAAGCTGTTAAAAATTCATTGAATATCTTCCCTCTGTAATGAATTGTGCAAGCTCTAATAAGATGATCAGAATACAAATATGTGAAAGATAATATCTGGCTCCAAAGACCTTGCAATTAAAAAAAAAAGAATTAGCATGTGTTGCAGTAAATCCAGTTCTAGAATAACATATTGGTGTATTCATACAGTTCTCTTGCACTTATATTTTTTAGGAGTTATGCATTCATTTAGGAAGCAGTCCAGAGTGTTCTATGATTAAAAAGAAACTGCTTAGCTATAAGGAAAGATGCATCTCAGCCATCTGTAGGAAAATGGATGTACCTTGAGGTCATTAAATGAAACAAATCAGACACAAACTTAAATATCACATGGTTTCTCTTATTGGGAAACTCATACTGTAAATAAAGAACAAAATAAAATAGGAAATAGGAGAGAGATCTTTCTCAAATTGGAAGTCAAAAGATGGAGGGAGAGGAGGAAAGGGGTTTAAAAGAGGAATTAAGACATGTTGAGTACTTGTGCCCACTCCATTTAAGGTATATGAGTATGTACTGCAAACATGGACTAATAAAAACAATTTTAGTAAAAAATAAATACTTAGGTTACAAATGACACTTCATTAAAGTATGCACATCTATTGCTTGACAATATAAGTAAATGAGACAATAATATAAATTAAAAATTTGCTAATTAAATACACATTTATTTCCTTGAAACTATATTCTTATTATTATTAGTTATTATTATTTTGTATCAGGAATCAAACTCAGGACCTTGTGCTTGCCAGGCAGGCGCTGTGCCACTGGGCTTCATCCCCAGCTATTTTATTCGTCTTTAGAAGTTACCTAACAACTTTAACCCTCTGTAGTTCACAAACCCTAAATCAATGAAAAGAACAAACTAATCTGTTAGGCAAGTTGATTTCATGATTTTAGTGCAACAGGTAAAGCCCTGGAACTCACTGGATGTCAGAATTTTTATGAGGATAGGCATTCCTGGGACAGAACTAGGCTAGATATTTCTAGCTTTCATGGAAATGCTACTAGCCCGGTATTCTTGTTGCTTTGTTACCCAAATGTAGCATTTTTCTCCTCTTGTGTCAGTGAACATTTAGATGCTGCAATTCTGTCAGGATCGACCATGGAATATCACTCATGGAAACGTTTGTTAACAGATGTGTCCTACCATGGTTTCCCTCACATCTATAAAAACTGCTACAAATTGTTGCTTGGATTTCCCTAAATCAAAACAGCTTCAGAATCGCTCTGTGTGCTAGGGAATTTCTTAGCTCTAGTAAGGTTATATATTTGAATGCAGAAAAATTTCATTTTCATACACTTATATGGATAGGAAAACATATTGTCACAGAGGAAAAATGTCTAATAGAAGGATAGCAATAGATAAAACTCTAGTGCTATGAAAAAGTAACCATTTCCCTTATGTCACAGAGACCTTTTTATAAACTCTCAAACTTGAAGTTTATACTCTTCAGTGAAATCCAATAATTCTGTGGCTTCGATAGCAAAAATTAAAGCATAGTGTAACTATTAACAAATTACATTGGGATTTAACTAAATGCAAAAATAAAACTAAAAAAAAAACAACAACAAAATCTCTATTTGGGATCAATCAAGTAAAATAATCCCATGTGATACTGTTTTAATTGTATGGCATGGACTGAATAGGCTTGAGAAAAGAATGAACCTGCCAACCAGATAAACAATTTCTGAAAAACAACATGCCAGAAAATTTACATTCTAGTGATGGAGACGCTCATTACAGAGCTAAAAATGTCATGTTTTTAAAATTTCTAACATGAAAGTAGAGAAATTTTAATCGTAAGTAAAGACTTATGATTAAAAGAGAAGGATTTCATAAAAGCTCACCTTCTGAAATGAGTTCTGGGTATTTTGTAAGTATTCTTTATCATCAACTCATACAAGTTTTAAAAAAATAAGTAGGGTTTAAAGGTTTTTATTTACATGAAATAATCAAGGCATTATAGGCAAAAATTTAAAAAATTTAATCTTTATCTCACCTTCAAGACTGCAAGTCTCCAAGGACTCTATATACTGTACCATCAATGAGTTCTTTCTAGCTCTCTCCCCTCTAATACTTCAAACCATCTGCTGACTGGAGAAGGTTTGCCAATAAAACTTTTTTCTCCGTTTCTTACCTTTTGATGTCCTCTTTCCCTCTTAAAATTCATGGTCTCCTCTTTCAACTTGTTTGTCCCTTACTTGCCACTCTTGGCAAAACCACAGCCCTGGTTAATAGGAAATCTTCATGTACATCCATGGTAAGATTCGACATGACTGGAAATTATCCCACTGTACTGGCCAGCTTTCCATTGCTGAGGCAAAATACTTGATGTTCACAATTTAAAAGAGAAAATTTTATTTTGGTTTTATTTTGGTTCCTGGTTTCAGAAGGTTCAGTCCATGGCTGGCAGACTGCAAGGCAGAAATGGGATGGCAGAAGACATGCAGCAGGAAAGCTGCTCACCTCAAGGCAGTCAGGAACCAGAGGGCTGTAAAGACGCAGAGAGGGGAAGAGGCCAGGGACAAAGTCACACACCCATGGCTCACCCAGATAACCCAGAAATGTCTCTCAAGCCAGCCAAACTGATGAGCAAGATGAACTATCACATTCATTTTATGACCATAAATGTACTACAGTCTGACCCATAAGATACTGTTTAATTCTCTATTTGTTCTAGGTAACTTTCTTCTTCCTGAATTAGAAATACCTCCATTCCTAAACACATTGATGATTTTGCTTCTTACTCCACTGAAAATCAAAATCATCATCAGGGACTCCAACAGTCCTCACAACCACATCCACCCAGCATCTGCAAGCGTGAACACAGATTACCCACTTGACGATCTAGGTAACTGTTCCTCTCACGGGTCCAGTTAATCCCACCCCTCTCGCCTTTTTCACTGGAGTAGGACAAGACGTGCATGTCTGCATTAGAAACATGCTGATACTTCTCCTTTCTGGAAAGACAGGAGCTCTTCAGTCCATTGCTCTTTTTAGCAGCTGACTCTCAATGCCACTTCCTTAGTTATCTTTGTAGCAAATTTTTGCTAAAGGAAAACCTATACTCCGTGCATCCAAATCCTTTCCTTCTTTCTCCCCACTCTCCTCTGAAATGTTTGTATCACAATCACCAACAGCATCTATGCTACAAACCACCCATATGCTAAAGTTAAAGTTATATTTCTAGTTCCACATCTTGCCTCAACTCCAATGAGTGTATTTCATCTGAAGGTAAAACAGATCTCTCTTGTTAGCAGATTTACAACTAAATTTTATAATTTTGCACCCCAAAGTTGGATGCTACCTCACTTGATAAAAATTACATTTGTAGCTGCTCAGGCTAAAGAGTTCTGGAGTCAGCTTGGAGCCTGTCTTTCTCAATGCCAGACATCTAATCTGTTACCAAATCACATTAAATCTGTCTTCAACTACTTCACACCCTATCCATTGTCATCACCCTGGTTGGACACATTTCTCACCTGGGTTGGTGCAGTATCCTCCCTCTCCCCA
Organism: Hydrochoerus hydrochaeris; assembly: GCA_004027455.1. Classification (NCBI taxonomy): domain Eukaryota; kingdom Metazoa; phylum Chordata; class Mammalia; order Rodentia; family Hydrochaeridae; genus Hydrochoerus; species Hydrochoerus hydrochaeris. Next base: position 29,788 of record PVLA01006363.1, on the reverse strand, counting down.
TGTCAAACCTAGGTCCTCTTACTGTCTCTCCTCAACACAGCAGCCAGAGTGTTGCTTTTTATACTCAAGTCAGATGGGATAAATTCTTCATTCTAAACTCTACAATACATCCCCTTTTTGTCAGAGAAAAAGCCACGCATTCTATATGATCTGACTCTGTTCTGCCTATTCTCTTACCCTTGGATCATTTTCCCACCATTGTTCCTTCCCCATTTTTCCTAAAAATAAGCAGTCACTTTCTTGCTTTGAGGCTTTTACACCTAGCTCTTCCTATTGTGATGCTCTGCTCTTTAAAAGGAGCTTCTCAAAGCATGGTGACTAAGCCAGAAGCATCGCATCACCTAAGAGCTTTGAACTGAAAATTCTCAAGCCCTACCCAGACCTGCTCTGGCAGGGCTGCAAAGACAGCATCCTGCAATGGGTAGGGTTGATTTGGTCTTTGTGGTGCTGGCAATTAAACGCAGGACCTTGCACATGCGAAGCAAGTGATCTACTGCTAAGCCACATCCAAGATCCAGCAAATCACATTGTAAGAAGCCCTACAGGTGTCGCTGCTACACATTAGAGTTGAGAAGCTCAGCTCTAAGTATTTCCACAACAGCTCCCTCCCCCCTTCCGTCTATCCTCAGGTGTCCCTTTCTGGTGAGACCTGGAACCACCACCCTGGTCACATTGTACTCCTCACTCCTCTCCCCAGCACCCCATCCATTCCTGTACCCAGCTTTCCTTTTCCTAGGTTTCATCACCCACATAATCTCCAAAAATACTACAAAGCTTACTTTTCTATCATGGTATTCTCTCACTCACTAGATTACAAATTCTCTGAAAATAGCCATTTTTATGTCTCATTCAGTGATAATACATAAGTGTCTCAAATAGACTAGGATGCAAGACAGATACTCAGTGACTATCTACAGAATTGAGATAAGTTAAACTTAATTATTATGGCCAGTGAGTAAGGACAATCATACCAGTCAAGAAAGCCCCAAACAGCAGGCAGACAGGCTTCTGATAGTTGGGACTTGTGAGCCAGGTACATCACTTCTTCTCCTTGAAGGGGCATGCGAGAGAAATGCATATGTGTACTAACACAAGAGCAGGAAACTTGCTTTCAGCTGAGGCTGCAGAGAAGTGCGTCAAGCTACTGCACTGGTAGAAGGGGGAAAGTGCCACCTCTGCCTAGAGCTCCTGGACAGAACTCAGGGCTGGAGCAGCTGCCCTGTGCTTCCTACGTCCACCTCGAATTTGCTGCGGATGAGAGACCTGAAGTGGCCTTTGCCTTTCTACATGAGTCTGAAAAGTGTCCCAAAGAAAAGCAAGGTAATGGATGAAGGGGAAAAGATAGCATGCTAAGTGCCAGTGTGTGACATTCGCCACGCGTGGCTCCAAGCTAACATCTGCATCCTGTCACTATTAAAATAAGGCAGTGCTACAAGTATACGCGTGACTGAGCACAGAAACCTCTGCATTGCGGCTTCTGCTACAGATTAGTACCTCTACATTCTTCAGAATACTTAAGATGCACAAATTAAATGATCCCTTATTCCTAGGAATAATGCCAAGAAATGTGAGTAAATAAATAAATCAATTTGCTGCCACTTTTGCAACTGCAGCACAATGTGTTTGTGAACATTTAACGTTGGCTCTTTGTTGCCTTTTGAATGGTCTAGCAGTTGTCTCATAAATAGGCTAATGTAAATAAGACCACATTAATGGAGGCTTGGAAGAAAAGAAGCTCTCAAATTTCTAGCATATAAATGATGGTTACATTAATATCATTCTATTAATGTTTAGGCTCTGAACAGTCTCATAGCTTGTTTATTATAGTAGAGTGATAAAAAAAAAAACCATTAAGAGAAATAGTACAGGGACCGTTGCTCCAGCATTACATAGTATCTTGGAATCTTGATGCTAATTTGTATTTGCTTGGTGTTAGTAAGGGAAAATTAAGTTCTAGGCTTCGGCTATGATTTGAAATCCCACAGAGTGCTCCTGAGAGTAGCTTCTCCTTTTGTGACAATAGATTTTCTGATGAAGTATGTTCTCCTAATGAACAGGATCTAGCACTGCTTCAGATGCTGGAATCTGACCAATGTTAGGAGCATGATGATCAGTTTGAGTGCCTTTTAATAAAGGAAACAAGAAATCAGCTGTGCTTTGGCAGGACATGCCTCAAACCATCAAAGAGCTGTCATCCTGGCTCACAAATATGATCCCTACCATGGTACAACTGTGCAAGTTCCCACCGACATCACTGACAAAGCTGGCAAGGAGACAAAGACATAATCCAAAAGCAGTCATGTTGGATTCTGCTTCACTGGGGTCATGTGAAAAGCAAACCAACTTGCCTGTCCACCCAGCCCCTGCACCCAAATACTATGGACTAGAGATGAAGCTCAGCAAAGCTATTCAACACGTACATTTCTGAGCAGGTAGAAAACAGAAGGAAACGGCAGTTACTAAAAGGAAAAGGCAAACCTTTCAAGGCAACGACATAATCAAATATGCTAAAACTGAAGCAGGGACATTACTAAAAGTGGACTTCGAATCATTTAGGTGGTTTATGAAATATTTTAACTGGAATGAGAGGTCACAGTTCAGATGTCAATGTACTCAATTTTTACTCCATTGCGAATACTGAAGTTTACATATTCGTTAATAAACACGAGTCTACGTTACCCTCATAAACGCCTGATGTGTCCTACAGTTGACTCTTGCGCTCCATACTTGTATACTGCCTGTGATCACATCAGAAGTTCCATTAGAGGAAAAGTAAAACCTTGATGGAGACTCTGTCTTTCTGTTCACATCCAAACTCATGTTATAAAACAAAACTGCAAAATATGGAGACATTGCAATTAATATAAGTAACCCTCTAAATGCATTTATTGAGTTGATAACGGTTATGTAAAACACTATAAAAACCTAACTTCTGTTTGTTGCTAAGTTTTGGAAAAATTAACCCAAACTATGAGAAGAGCTGAAAATACAAATTTGAAAAATTATTTTTAAAAAGGATTTATGAAATTCCTAGATTTCTATGATTAACAATATTCACAGCATTAATTACCATTAATTCTCCTATGTATAAAAGCTTTACAACCTACAATATCAAAATTTGTATTATCGATAAAAGTTTTGAATAAGAGTTCAAATTACTTTGGAATTTTGTCCACATTGAGTAAGGAAGTAGAGAAATATACAGGTAGGGTTTTGTGTTCAAATGTCACTTGGAATAAATCTGTTTTGTGTTACATGACTAATTTCACATATTGTTAGGTTCATTTACCTATTTGTTTCTGATTTGAAGGATTTCTATTTCTCTTTTAATATTTTACATATAAAATAAACATATGGTTCATAAATCACATCTATATACTGAATCTATTTTACTAAATAAATCCGTATATATTAACTAAATCTAATAATCTGCTGACTGACACTCAACACACAGGAGCAATAATTCACAAATGATATTTTAAAAATCTTATATAGTTCCTGGAATATGCTTTAGAAATAGTATTCTTCTGAAAAGATTTTGCCTATTTCAAGGAAACATATTACTATATTACTCTTACAAATTTCAATAAATCTTTCAACCATTCTTTCATTTAGGAAATAGTAAAGTTTAAGTCATTTGGCTCCAAAACTGTAACCAACATTTGGTGTGAGAGAGAGAGAGACAGACACACAGACACAGACACAGACACAGACACAGACACAGACACAGACACAGACAGAAATGCAGAGATAGAGACAGAGACTGTAATTGCAATGGGTCAGTTACAAATTCATCATCCTAACTAAGTTCAAAGAGTAAATGAAAAAAGGGTGAATAAAAACCGACTCCTGGTAAGAAGCAAAATATTCTGACTTTAGTAGCTATGCTTACCATAAGAATTATTTTTCCCAAAGAGTCATTTTATAATAATTGTAAAACATGGCTCTGAATCAGTGGCGATTATTTATGAGTTTCACATATTTATTTTCAACCATTTTTTAAAGATATCTGGTACAATGGAATTAGCAGTTTTAAGGAACGCTGATTTTACATGAGGAAAACAGCCCTCTTCATTCAATGTGTATCTTTTGGATAATCCATCAGTTTGTCAGTGTTAATGTGGAATCACTCTGGGGTCATGGTCCTTAGGGGGCCCGTCTCCAGTCAGTAACCAGAGAAAGGCTTGGCCCACCTTTTATTACTGCAGTTCTAACAGGACTTTTGCAGATCACTACTAAGGATTAGTTCTATAAAGTAGAGAAACCAGGCTTACTCTGTACATATGTCATTAGGAGCTAATTCAGACAGAAACATCTATTACATATCCATCATTGGGTTCAATAAATATTTGCCACCCTTCATGATGTTAGATGATATCAGCCTGCAGGGTCATGAGTACAATCAACATAGGTCTTGTAGGGTTCATGAATTTCATGAATTATTAATATTCTAATAATGATGCCAGGTATGCTGGTCTCCAACCATGGGCTAGTTTCATTAGTAGTTATTCTAATGCTGCCTTAAAAGTAACAGAATTAGGAACAGTAATCTGCTGGCAAAAAAAGGTAATATTTTTAAAAGTCACAAAACTATAATTTGGTATTAACTAGAATCTTGGACTGGCCATTAACTAGAATTTTGTTCCTGTCAAGTGCTGCTCTCTTCTGCTCTAAGAAGACTTCCATGGTGGCTAACAGTAAGACCCCTATAGATGACCACATGATGACAGAGTGAATCACACCTTTGACCAGGCATTAATTGCACAGGGCACACTTACCAATATAACCCGGGACTTCTTTGCCTTTATATGAGAAACAAAGTGTTAGATCCATGCACACAGAAGGCAATCCATTCTCAATACAATCAAATTTTGTTCTGTTTACTGACTCAGGATTGCTTAAAGATGCTTCAACAATTACTACTGGTCTTGTCCTGAGAAGGAAATAAAATTAGCCTTAATAATTGCAGAATTATTTCTCCTCAAGAAGATAATTGCATTTGTTCCATTGACCAAGTAATGTCACTAATTTGCCTTATTAGTAGTATATTCATACATACTCAATTACATTTCCATGCACAGATTAAGAGAAATTTTCATCTAAATGTCTGAAAACATGGACTATCTGATGATTTAATTATATCTATACAAGATGCTAAAAACACCCTAAAGTTTAATAGTGAAGCTTCAGAAAGATAATCTTCAAAAAGAGTATCAAGAGGAAACTACAACTGCTGCTTTTAGAAACGGCCTCCTCCATCATTTACAATTAAGTCTGTTTGTCATGAATCAGTGAAATGTATCAAGCTTACCTTAGCAACACAGCAGAATCAGATCGAAAAGCACCGACTGCAATATCTGGGTGGTAAAAAACAACTCAGATTAATGATGATCATTAGTCAAAGAGAACAACTTTCCAGGCATAAATGCTAAAAGTCCGTATCACTTTTCGATTATATCAAAATGGTATTTACTGAAAATTAATTAGAAAAGACATGCTAGCATCCTAAGATCCATTCCACATTTGTCTGAATCTATTCACTGACAAGAGCACTCATCCCTTCATGATTTTTACAGTAATAAACTTCATGATGTAAACTTATGCTCTAATGACAGGCCTGCTTAAAAAAATTGGTTTTATTAATTGGATATATTAACCCAGGAATTCCTCTGAAACTAAACATTTTTTTTTCCTTTCTTTTCATGGCGATATGTCTGATTGATTTTCATGTCTGTTTTCATTTTTTTTCAAGAGCAGGGAATGTAAGATTAAGTAGCAGTGTCAAGCTGAGGAATTACTGGATCATTTCTGACCTGTCATTAAATTCAAGAAAGCTTTTAAAATGCAAGGGGAAAAAAACTCATCAGTAAATTCAGGACCCCATACCAGTTTCATGTGTTCACAATAAAACAGCATTCACAACAGAGTTTATTCCAATTTATGAAATGTGGTAAGTTTTATACTTACCTATATATCCATTATTATCTGCATCAATTTGTCCTGATATAGATTGTCCGAACATACTTAATGATTCACTGATCTGAAGTCCTCCAATTCTCTGAAAAATAGGTAGGTTGAGCGGGAAGCAGTTTGTGAACTTCCAATAATCCAGACAAGCAATGATTTTGTGCACAATGGCGCTTCCCCCCGACATGCCCTGGCATATTTACTGAAAAAATTTACTTCCTGCTTGAAATAGGCAGTTACATTTATTTTGTGACTTAATTTTTTTTCGTCGTGAACAAAGAGAAAATTATGTAGTACAGATTTTCCCAAGGAGTTCTTTCAGAATCTGTACTTAGTTCCTTAACCAGCATAAATGACTATAATCACTCAGAGACGCCTACTACCCAGATCCCTGGAAGCCGTCTACTGAGCCTGACTGCTCCCCTGCACGGAAGAACGGCCTGGGTCAGCTCTGCGTCCCCTGCCCCATGCCTAATTTCATGCCCCGATACTGATTTCTACCGTCCATTTATGTCATCTGTATGAAGAAATCAGTATTTTTTTTAACCAGATAAGTACATAACTTTCCTATTAAAAATATAGAGTAAGTTTTCCATTTTTTGCCCAATCAAAAATAATCATAGTAATGTTTCCATAAAAAAAATCTCTTTGGAAAAATTCTTCTCTGCATGTGAATGTAGCCTCTCTGTGCATGGAAATACTTTGATTTTTCGAGCTATAAAAGTGAAGGCAGCGTTTCATCAGGAACCTTTAATAAAATGCTATCATCTTACTTCTCTGTACTGAAAGAAACATGGTATCATGTGCATGTTTTTGATCCCCCTGTGCAATCTTTATAAAACACAAGGCCGAAGCCAGAGGCAAGACACAAATAATCCAATCCACAAGGGCCTATTTGCAATAATATGACTACTGGCTCAAGAGCACAAATCTGATGAAAGAGAGAAAAATCTTTAATAGGTGAAAACTGAGATAAGGTGGATGTAAATCTCTTATGAAAAATGTTTTAAAGTTGTCAGTCCCTTAAATAAGACTATTTGCCAGCATCATAAAAACATGGCAAAATAAAATGTTACATGTTTGAAAGAGCAATAAGAAATAAGAACAATAAGTCCACATAAACACTGCAAACATGAGGGGTGCCTAATCACCAGTGCTTCTTTTGGATAGTGCATATTGTGACATCTTACCTGGGAGAAGGTTGAGGATATGCCATCTACTCGGCCATTGTAAATGTAAATGGCGCCTCGCAAGTCGTCTTCCTGGGGAGCGCCAATAGCAACGTCTATTTGAGGATTCAAAGAATGAAAAACATAAATTCTTGATATAAGGAATGAACTTTGAAATCTAACCTTCATGATCCTTAATTCACATAAGAAAGTTCCCTTATAGAGACACACTCTTCTCAGAAAGAAAAAAATATACTACCATCTTCAAGGTACAAGACTGCAGAACAATCTGTGCATAGTGGAAGGTAAAGGACCACCAGCCGGACCCCTGGAGTCTACCCCCAGCTCAGCACTGTGCCCAGCTGTGTGCCAAGGGCCCATTTCTTAGCCTCAACTATTCACTGGGATCATAATAAAGTCTTTGCTCAGGGAAAAGAACATAATTTATATAAAGGGCTTGGAATAGTGTTGGGCTTGTAAGTTATAACCTATGAATTGTATAACTATTCAAATCTTGAATTTGAGTTTGCAAAATTATGTTTAAATTAATTTATTCTCCAATGAAAATGATTACGGTATACATTAGGGATTTCTTTGTATATAAAAACACAGGCTTTTAGAAAATGGACCTGTGCTATAAAATAACAATGCAGCATCTTTATGAGTTTACTGAAATTCCCATCAGATGACACAAGAGAAAAAAGTAAATCAATTCATATAATAAAACCCAAGACTAAGCAAAAATGATGACCAATATGGTTGTGTAAGTGCTATAAATACACAGAATTAGGGAGAGAAATATTCTATTCTGTCAAAAGCATTTCATTATTTTATCATGTATGGTTGTCTACCTGAGCATATTAATTTCTATGTAATGTTTTTGAGTACACACAGTTTGTTTTCATGATGTTACTTATTATCTATCAAATCTAAAACCCTTTAAACTGTAATGGCACTGTTTAACTGCTATGTCAATGGAAATAACATATTTCATATGTAACTATGTTAATGTCATAAAAATGTTAACATGCAAGTGTTTCTATTTTTATCCAAAAAGGAATATCAATCAGCAAGACTTAACCTTGTTTAGACACACACAAGGCTCAAGCCTCTTTTGACTTGTGTAAACCATTTTAAAATTTTATATAAATTCTCGTATACAAATTTTTGGGTACACATTATATTTATTAATTTGTTCACTCATGGGTAACTACTGAGCACCTATGACAGTCCAGGTAATTCAGGGCAGTCCTAGAAAAAGGAACTCCGTCTCCCAGGGAAGAGGAGCAAGGAAAGAGAACACGGCATACCCAAAGGAAGCTGTGGACGTTAGGAAAGGCTTCTCACAGAGGTGGACATGAGATGAGAGTAAAGCGTCACAGCCAAGGAAAGAAAGGGGAACTGCAGTTTATTCAAAAGACTGTACAGAGGCGGGGGAGTCAGGGAGAACTCGTGAAGAATGGCAGCTGGTATTAGTGAGCTGCAGCCAGATTGGTGCAGATGAAAACAGGCACACAGAAAGAGGGTTGGGGAGAAGAGAAAGAGGAGTAGGAAAAGGGGTCGTGGTGGTGGCGAGACAGCTTACCACCACTGGAGAGAAAACCACTCAGCAAGTTTACTAGTGCTGAGTTTGCACATCTATCACATTCTAGTCCCTAGTAACTAGAACTCTATAGTTTAGTTCCTGATGACAATAACATTTAAAAATAGCAACCCTGGGTGACACAGAAGTCCTTATAGTATTGGCTATCAGCACCAGTGGTCTACATTAAAGTATCTTGACATGATACAGATGACACATTCCAGCAGAGAAATCCTTGCCTTTAATTTCAACATTTTGGGAGGCTGAAGAAAGAAGACAGAAAATTTAAGCCTAGACTAGGCAATTTAGTGGCTTGAGAGACTCTGTCTCAAAAACAAGCCTGCAGATGTAGCTCAGTACAAGGGTCCAGGTATCAATCTCCAGTATGGCAAATGGGCGGAGTAAGTGGGGAGAAGGAAAGACAGATAAAATAAGACAAAAAATAAGCCTTTTCAGTTACAATTAAAAAGAATAAAGCAAATTTCCTTCCATGCAGAAGGCATTTGGACATATTCCATCTTTGACTAATGCAAACCCACATCCTTTACTTGCTAGAATTACACTTATATAATGCACTAGCTGTCATTATCCAAATGAGGACAAGATACTTAGTATATATAAGTAAAATAAGATACTTTTCTATTCTCCGGCAACACAATGTTTCAATTTGGGACACAGATACAGAAGATGAGATGTTTGAAAATCATTTTTATTTTGCCTCTAAGCATCTTATTTATTTTATTCTGTTGGTACAAATCATAATGATTACTAGTATAAGCATAATCACTACCTATTTAATGTAGACAATGCATCCTAGGCAAGGAGCTTTACACATATTTATGTGTATAATTCTCACAACTGCTTCAGATACAGTCAGAACTTGGAACTCATTTGAAAATCATTTGAACTTGGTGCCCAATGCATTTTGCTGAGAGAATCTTGTCCCAGTATTTGCCATATAGTACTAAAAGTTCACAAGATAGAAGCTGTCAGTGTTGATTGTTTCAAGACTTAACTTATTACCTTTTCTAGCCAAAATAATGTGCTTAAAGTCTTTCTTGTTTTGGATACTTGTCAAAAGGGCACCAATCAACAGTGAGGACAAGGTACCACTAATCAGTAGTTTTAACCTCCACTTTACAGATTAGGAAACTGAAGCAGCAAGTATAACTGACTCAAAGTCAAGGCCAGGATGTGGGCAGTAGCATTTTAAACACTGCGGGCAGGCTCTAGAGCCTGTGTATTCCACGTCCACAACACAAAGTCATCCGGAACACGGGTCAGTCCCAGAGCTTTTCACCTTAGTGCCTAGTCCAGGTATGTGTCAGAGCAGCACTCACTGTATGATGTGATAATCTGTCAATATTCATGTCAAGAGCACATAAAATGATACGGCATTTTACAGTTAGAGAACCTTAAACCAGCATGGTTCTGCTTTAGAAGTACACACATAATCTAGAAGTCAGTAACGAGTCTGGCGTTCATGGAAAAAGAAAAGCTAAATGAATGTGCCAGGGGTGCTCTAACATAGTTTTTAAAGGCACCTTATAGAATAATTTCACTTATAATTAGTGATGTTTTCAAGTCAATGAAACAAGGTGTATTGAATATCATCTCTTATTAAACAACAGTAAAAATCAATGCTCACAATGAAAAAGTCGGATGAATACTGGAAAGAAAAAACACATGTATCATCCTGGCTCCATTTTCAATAGAAAGGCAAACACAGAATCCCAATTATATTCTCTTCCATGAACCATTTTAAAAGCAGAAATCAAGTATCAGATTAGATACTTTTAATTACCTTCAAAGCCATCGTTGTCAATGTCACCAAGATTAACTATAGATTCCCCAAATCTTGCAGCATATTTGTCACTTCCAATGAGTGCAGTTTCCATTTCATTCATTACTACTCCCTAGGTAGACAGGGAGAGAAAAGGTATCATTATTATACACCCTGACAACTTTACACATGATTTACTGCCGTAATTGGATATGGATTTATTTCCTAATGCACCAAATAAGTTGGACAAACTACAGACTGAGCTTTAGTACACACATCTCAGTTCAATTCGATAAATATTTATTGAGTATGTCAACACACATTACAGTATGATTAGAGCATGCAGAACATAAAAAATGTCAAAGTCATGATCCCTGGCTTTGAAAATCCAATAAGTCATTTTGATAATTCAATTTAACAAATCTTTATTGAGCTTTTACTAAAGACAGTGCACTATGTAGATTGGAGAGGTAAAAGGGGGTGGGCAGAGTGTGCATCAGACAGTCCCCCTTCTGCAGAGCACACAGTCGCAGGGAGGGCTCAATGCAACCATGCCAGCAACTCACACGTAAAACTGCTCTGCAATTATGAGAAACAAGGCAGAAGCATGTAATGTAGACCAGGAAAGAGCATCCATAATAACAGAAAAGAAAATCTAAAAGAGATTTCATAAAGAATGTAGCATACAGGGTAGCTATTGAAAGAAACGTATAATTCTGTTTGGTTATTTTGTCTTTTTGAGGCAGGGTCTCCCTATGCAGTTCAGGCTGGCCTTGGGCTCACTTTGTAGCTCATGTTGGCCTGGAACTTGCAAGGATCCTCTTATCTCAGCCTCTTGAGTGCTGGGATTACAGGAGTGCGCCACCATGCCCAGCCCCAAGAAAGATATAATTCTGATGTACAGAAAAAATTCCAAAGGAATAGTACATATGAAGGAATGAGACAAAAAGCCAAATTGTAATTTAATGGGCTGTGAGTTGAGTGAAGGCAGAGAATTTGTCCACGTCTTCGTGTTCTGAGACGGAATTTCACTACGGAGTCCAGGCCAGCCCTGAACACACCCCTCGGCAGCCCGTGCCAGCTTCACGATCCTCCCGCCCATCCTCCTGAGTGCTGGGATTCCAGGCGTGCCCCCCTACTGGGAACTTAATGCTACGATCAGCAGGAGTTGCTGAAGGTTTCCTAGTTGAGGAGCAATGTGACAATACAGCCTTTCAAACTTTATTCCAGCAGCAGTGGAACTGGACTGGTTGGCCAGTATCTCAGCATTTGGAAGACAAGTCACTATGTTTAATAACGTTGCAATAATGAGCTGTTGTAGTAACAGCTACCGGCCCCCTTCACAAACTCTGGTCATCGCAATTCCCCCACCAGAAAAAAAAAAAATCCACACACCACTCATCACAAAAACCTGTTTGCCATTCTCCGAACATACACACAGTTTTCCCTAAGTGAAGCGTCTATCACCTTTTATTTTCTAACTGAAAAATTCGTATTTGTGTCTTGCTCAAGCACTACTTCCTCTGGGAAACCTTCCTGACCCAAAACAAATCACTGCTTCTGCCTTTTATGTACGGCCCAAGCATCATTTGCCTCATTGTAGTCCATTGTTTACTCCCAGGTTTGGTGTTTTCACCACACCTTGAGGTGCTGGAGGTCAAGAGGAAACTATTCCCACTCCTTTCATAGTGCTTGCTGCACCCCACACACTGTCATTCACTTTATTCTAAACTGATGAAGATGATGGAGTCACCTCAGAGCTGCAGTGACTGACATTCAAGCAGCAGGGGACTGAATGGAAAGAGCGGGAGAGAACAGCCCGCTCCTGGGGAAGTGCCAACAGCAAAGCAAGAAGGGTGCAGGGCGAGCAGACAGGTGCAGACACAGGACAATGCAGTTCTGGGAGGAGAGTGAAGAGCAGTAGTGAGCACTCTTCAAGCTTCCTCCAGTCCCTGAGAGCAGTCATCAAGCGTTCTCTGGGGTCCCCTGAGAACTATTCTAGTAGAATTAGGTGGAAGCCAGAGTCACTCAGTGCCATGCTTTCTTAAGTTCATTCAAAAATAATTTTGGAGCACCTATTCGTCCTAGAATCTTCCCAGCCCTAAGGAAACAGCCATAAACAAGACAGATGACTTCTCTCCACGTGGAGTCTACACTCCAGTACATAGCAAACCGGATAGACAAATCTCTCATGCCACTTAGTAGTTAGTGCCTTTTCAGAGAGCTAACAAACAGAAGGGGAAATGGGAACAAAGACCACTAATCCCAGGACTTGAAAGCTGAAGCCAGTGACTAAGTTCACTGTGGTGTTCAACAATGGTACTTCTTGGTAAAAGTGAGGGAAGAACTCAAGGGTAAATTAGTAGGCAGCGTCCTTCCTTGCTCTTTAAACCAAGGAGCTCTGCCCTTATTTTTCATACCGGGAAAGTTTAAGACCACAACAGAAAAAAAATTGCTATGCTGCTTTATTTTAGATATGCATGCTGCTGTTTAAACCATTCTCAAAAAAAGTTTATTTACAAACATAAAGAAAAATCTGCAGTACCAAGATGTAACAAGTATAAAACTATCGATATGGAAATGTAGGTCTATGCAAGAAAAACTATTGTCAGGCACCCCTACTAATACAGTTCAAAGGATCACTGTGTAGATGATGTGCCTTTACTCTTAAAATTAGGTTTAATTGTAGCCTAGGAAATCCCAGTGCTTCAGCCAATTCCCTACTCTATATTTAGAACTCTGAGAATTCCCAGCTTTCTAAGACTAGAGTGTTTTAAATTGTACAGCTGAGTCTGACGCTTAAACTTATTAAGTGTTCTGAAACCACTGATTAAATGAGATTACAAGAACCTTCTTAAAACAGATTTTACTTTGTTGAATCCTAACTAAGAGACATTGCACCATAAGAAATGAACCAATTTTCTCTCAAGCCTACTTTTATTCTCAAATCAAGGGAACAGGATGAGGGCATCCCTTCAAGACCCTATGATTTCTTTGTTTTGATTTAATGTCAAGATGGTAAGTTATCAAGATAATGCCAGTAGAATTCTTTAAATTCAATTGAGACCTCAGTTTCTACTTTAAAACATGGCTCATGATTTAAAACTGAACCACTTTCAGTAACTACCTATTGAAACTAGGATATTCACTTTGAAAAACTGTCAAATTCATTTTTAAAATACATTTTTAAAAATGTAACATGCATACATTACCCATTAACATTTTACTAAACATTTCTAATCAAAATATTTAATTCTTGATCTTGTAGTAATGTTTTATAATTTATTAAATTATGTAAGAACCTCAACTTTAGAAACATTTTTTTAAAAATCCTCACTTTGAAGGGTAACTGTCATTCTTTCAAATTAGAATTATGTCAAAATAAAACTAAAATTTTAACTACTCGGCTGAATACATGAAAGCTGTGAATACAGAACACAAGTATTTCTGGAATACCCAAATGAAATAGCTGCCAGTTCACCATGATGCTCCATTTTCTTTTTTGAGAGTATCAATACATTATTAAAATTTTTACTTTTGTCAGTAAAATAAGCCTAAGCATCTGCAATTTCAGAACTCTGGGATGAGAACAGTTTCCATGCCCATCACAGTTCCGTGAATGGCTCACGGTTTAGGGCAGTAAGTCACACGTACCATGCCAGAGTTGATGAACACGAACACTCTACCCTCCTCCCTGATGGTGCTGTGCATGGGTGCTCCCACCAGCAGGTCTGAGAAGCCATCTGCATTGAGGTCCACAGCACATACAGAGGCTCCAAAATAGGAGCCCAGCTGTGCAAAGAAGACCACATCTGGTTATTACTAAGAAGAGTTGTTCACAAAAGCCCTCTGCTATACCAAAGGTAAAGGCATATTACCTTTTTACCTTTCATTTCATGTAAGATACTTAGTTCTTTTGCATCAATGCTGAATATATAGGCCTGTAATTGAGGAAAAAATTAGAAGAGTTTATATTGCCAACAAAGTCTCTTATTAACAATATATTTATTTCTGTTTGATCCAAATGTTAACTCTCACCTCAAGTATAAAAATATAAAAATATTGAAATTTACTTAAAATGTTAAATATTACAACAATATTTAAGAGTAGTACAAAAAGATATAGGGATCCATTTTCATATTAATATGCCTCATTTATAGAACAATCCTTTCAGGAATTATTTTATTGATACCACAGATCACATAGAAAGTGTTGCTTGTTGTACTATTCAACTCAAGGCACATAGAGATTGGCCAATATACACATAGCAATTTAGCAAAAACTAGAAGCAGAAATAACATTTCCTCCTTCTCATCTTACAGTAAAGCATGTGGCTATTCCAAATTTCTTTCAATAAATGTTATACGATAAATCTATTCCCTGGGCAGCTTTCATTTTATTTTTACAATTTACTTATAGGAAAGAAAATCCTCACTTGACTTATATAATTTTCCATAAAGCATTTGTTGCTAGATTTCCTTTAAAACCACAAGTCATTCACATATTCCACTAATGCAATACATAGTTTATTATTCTAATCTTTCATTCCTTAGAATTGTTTTTGCAGTTCTTCTTTTGATATTACCTCCTGTGATTCACTGGAACCTTTCAGAAAACAATAAAGATTAAAATGTGGTTCTTACTTTCCCAATCTGTTCGTGCTGAGGGGCTCCTCCAACTACTTCTGTAGTATGCTGACCCCTAAAATGACCAGCTCCTACTGAGTACCCTTCAAGAAGGGGAGAAAAGTGTAAGTATCATCATTTTACACGGATAAAACATATCCCAATATCTACTCAAAGAACTGAATGAGACTGAATTCAAAATAACTAAGCAGCATTTTAAGCATGCTTAGCATAATGCTGAAAATTCTCATTATGTTTTAAGCAATTTTGATAGATGTGGTACGAAAGCTTGGGATTTCCAACTCCCAGAAATTGAAAATATTATCTTTAAATTTGGTTTGTATAGTAAGAGTAATCAGTTTCTAGAACTGCAACCAAAATACTTGAGTATATTAAACATTTTAAGCTTTAAATAAAATCTTCCAATTTTCAACTCTTGTGCATGAAATCTTCCTATTGTCATGATTTCATGACCCAAAATGTGAATTATTTTAATTTCATGTGCCAAAAGACATACTATCAATTTTTTTTATATTACTTGAAGACCTGCTCCATTCATATATAACAAAATGTTGAATTGTAAATGAAGTTCTTCTTGAGTGGGAAAAATACTGCATTTTTACTATAAATATTTCCATATAAGATGCACATATTTGAAATACATACTGTTTAAATAAATGTATGCTTTTTAAGGAAATATAGGAAAACCATTTATTTAATAGTAATGAGAATTAATGCCCCAATTTTTTGTATTCTTTAGATATATCAAGCGTGAAATAATAGTGAGGAGGAGGAAGAGAATGATGGTGATGAAAAGTTAAACTCCAGAAAACAGTCCAAGAATTTCAGAGGCAAAGATCAATTAGCAGTTTTGGGACTATGCTTCATAAACTTCCCCTTTACCTAGAGTGCTGTTGACAATCCCACCAGCTTTCATTGGATCTTTTAAGAAACTACACTTACTCAGACATACATGGTTGAGTTAATATGGGTAAAGCTCTTAGAAAAAGTTCCTGGAATGTAGTAAGCACACAGGTGTGGCTAGAAATAATTAGTAATAAATTGATCTTATAAAGATATGGACAAGCTTGTGTTCCTTCAAGTGAAATACAAAAAGGAAGCTTTCCCAGGAGTTCTAGTTAATTACAAAATGATTGTAGTAACATAGATGAATGTAAAATAATACATTCACTAAAATTCCATACATACATTTTATACTTTTTCTAGGAATAGTTTCTCAATTGTTTCTTTAATTGCTACCTACTGGTTTTTTGCCACTTATAACTTTCGAAACTACAATATTCTTTTTTTAATAATAACTAGTAACTGGGCTGGGGATATGGCTCAGCGGCACAGCACATGCCTAGCAAGTAAGAGATCGAGAGTTCAATTCCCAGTACCAAAAAAACAAACAAATAAAGTAATTAGTAACCAAGGCACAGAGAATTTGAATTCTTCAATTTCTACAATACCTAAATAACTTCCAAATTTGACTTGATTATGTTTGTCTAAGTAGGCTTTGTATTTGTTTGTAGTTATGTTGTAGACAAAAAGAGAACCGGTCCAATAAGATGATCCCGGAGCTCCCATCACAATTAAATCCTGTAAGGAAAAAGAAAAAAAATATTTAACCCCATTTAAATAGGGAAGAGAACATACTTCATAATACATTGCTGAAATACAAACATTTTTTCTTAATTTAAAAACATATGACCAAAACAAAACAAAAGGCAGAGAAGGGAAGAAAGTTGATTAATGAGTTCCCATCTGAAAACAGAATTTCAGAGGAAAATTTCTAATACTCTGTCTTCAGATTTACCTAGTGGGTTTAAAAAGTCACAGGTAGATTGACTAACCAGTACAGTGAGCTTGTGCAAACAAGGCAGCACGGTTTCTCCCAAAGAAAATTAAATGTGATTAGTGCTCTGTACCAAGATAATCATGTGTTGCCAGAAAACAAGAGGGGACTCATTTCAGCTTGCAAAGACCTTTGATTAGTTTTGCTAAAAATGTTAAGACTAAAAAATTTTTGGAAATCCAGTGGAATTTGGGGCCTGTTATAAACAGGAATTTAGGAAAAAGAAACAGAAGGTTGGAATGAGCAGGTCTTTGTCTTGTACAGCATAAAAACTTGTAGCAATCAAATTTATCATATTTCTGTACTTCCTAAATGTGAACACTCAAAGTAAATTTAAATATAAAGAAAACATTATTGCATGCATTTTAAAAATACGACATGTTAGAAAAACTATTTACCTAGAAGTTGATGGAGTTACAAAACATTCACGAACTCATAATGGATTTTTTAAGAAAAATCAAAAGATCTGGGTGTTAAAATAATTGTAACCTTCCACAGTAACCATTAGAGTTCTACAAAAAAAAAATCAGTTTGGGAATATATTTAAGAGGATATTAACATATTCTTAAATATCCAAGCTACTGTAATTTAAAGAAAAATGTGGATTCACATTTCCTTCTCTCCTTAATAAAAATAACACTTGAGTAGGTTATTTTTATCTAAAATGACAAAAATTAAAAATAACTACTAAACTGATTTCCACTAAACTATTGATAAAACCAGTAAATTTTAGTATAAATTTTCAATGTAAATTTTCACTGATTATGAGTGATACAGCCAGAAAAATATTAATTTTCTCAAATTATATGAAGAATATTGAGCAGTAAAAATAGAGCAATAATACTGATGAGTTTAAGAGACATTATTCAGACTGTACATGATTTTTACTTCAGGGTGTCACTGGTTTTCTTAATCTTCAGTAGAATTATAGATACATATTTAAACATTCACAACAGCTATATTTTGAACTACTACCTCTGTGAAGAAACTAGATGTTCCAGCTTGACATGATGCAAAATTTTCTCCAAATTTTCTCACATAATCTAAAATGCAATATAAAAATGATTCGGGATTATACCTTTAGGTAAAAATGTAATGTTCCACAATTTTATTTAGAAATCCTTACAAATATGCCTTGTAAAGTCTACATTTAATACTATCCCATTTCAAAACAAAGTAACTTATACAATCTAAGATTATAGAACCCTCTCACTCATCTTCAAAATCACCATGAAATGGCCATAAAAACCCTCTCTCTGCCTCTTCATGAGAACATGCAGCTCACACTCGAAATATCTGTCAAGATGGAGATGGGATTCACCATTGAACCACCTTTTATTTTTCATTTTATAAATTTAGGGTGTGCAACTTTACACTGTTGCACAAATACATGGTGAAATTATCCAAGCAAATCAACTCATCCATCTCCTCATGGTGTCTTGCATGTGTGGTAAAAGCCAGCCAAATCTGGTCTAAGGTAAATCTGCAAGACACATGGTATATTAAGAATGGTCCGTGCTGTGCATTAAATCTCTAGACTTATCCTATGCAACTACACTTTGTGACCTTGGACTAGCATCTCCTCATGCCCACCTCCCTTCCTCACCAGCCAGCCACCTTCCTACTGATTCTGCGTGTTTAACAATTTTTCATTCCACAAAGATTATGTGCTATTTTCTTTCCCTGGTTGACTTAGTTCACTTAACAATGTCCTCCAGATTCACCCATTGTCACACGTGAGATTTTCTTCTGGCTGAATACTAGTCTGTGTCCTTGTGTGTGTACACATATTCATGCACATACGTATCTCATAATTCCTTTTCTTTGTTAGTGCTGTGGCAACGAACCTAAGAGTGGTGATAGCTCTATGTGGCACTGATTTTATCTCCTTTGGTTCATTTGATAGTTCCTTTTTTTTTTTTTTTGCATATTTTTCTAATTTACATTCCCACCAACAGTATGAAAGTCTTCAAATTTCTTCACATTCTTTTCAGAGCTTATTATATTTATCTTTTTATAACTAACCACTTTAATAGATGTGAGGGGACCCTGTGGTGATAAGATTCCCTAATGATTAGTGACATTGGGCATTTTCTCAAGTAACTATTGACCATTTTGATACTTTCTTTGCAAAGAAAGCTATTCTGTTCTTTTTTGTCAACTTGAGCTCCTTATATACTTCAGATATTAACCCTTTGTCAGTGACACATTTTTCCCTGTTCTGTAGGTTTCCTCTTCACTCTGTTGATTGTTTCCTTCACTGCGTAGAAGCACTTTGATGTAGTTCCATTTGTTTATTTTTGCTTTTGTTCATTGGGTTTTTGGTCTGGTCAACAGAAAAATCATTTTCCACACCAATATCAAGAAATTTTTCCTCTATAGTTGCCTCTGGAGTTTTATGGCTTTGGGTCTTATATTTTTTAATTCCATTTACAGCAGGTATTTATCCATAGTGTAACAAAAGTGTTTTAAAAACGGAATTCAGTTTCATTACTTTGCATGTGGTATCCAATTTTTTCAACATTTATCATTTATCAAAGAAATTATGCTTCCCAAGATTTTCCCCATCTGAAAATAACAATCAAGATCCAAGACACAGGGTTTCTTGTTACAAAGCCCCAATGAAGGCTTTCAGGGCTAAAAGGACACAGCTTTGCTTCTTTTGAAGAACTGACATATGAAAATCATGATCACGATTTTTGTACATTGAGAACTAGAAGATTTAAGAAAATTGTTATGTGAGTTACATTATTTCCCTGCCCTCATTTTCCACTTATATTATACCTGATCCTGTATTTTACAATTTTGGATATGTTAGCTTTATGCCATCTTGAATTTTTTTTTAAAAGGGCTATCTTATATATCTAAGCAAAAAAAAAATTCTTCTGTGAAAATATTTTAAATTAACCATTAAAAAAACAAATGACTACTCAGCAAAAGAGGTTTAAAATGTACAGAAACTTAGACCATTTTACTGCAACTAAGAATTTAATATTTACCTTTCTTATTTTTGCATCTAAAGATAAAATAGAAATATTTATGATATAAGCTTCCTGGGACATCAGCAAAGATGCCAATATTATTAGAGTCAATAACTGAACTGTTTGACCAAATTTTTGCAAGTTAATAAAAATTTTCTGTGGTCGCTAGGGTTTTATTTCTGTATTTTGGTTATAAAAATTTGCATTCATATTTTTCTTAGACTCCTAAAAGCACATTGAGAGTTTTAGTCCTGTTGCAGGTATTATTTTTAAACACTGAGACATTCACCACAAATTTGGTCTTCTGTGTTTAACATCCAGCTCTGCATGTGATATATAGCATAGAATTTCCATGGGAAAGGTCTTTCACATTTTAGACCCAATCTCTCACTATTTAAAGAAATACATATGAATTGTAATAAAAGAGACATGGTTGGAGAGATTTTTTTACATTTATACTTGAAACATTTGGATTACTCCCAGAAGCTGGAGTTAAACCATGAAACCTAACCTTTCTCTCTCCAAACTCTTGAATGTAATTTTGATTTTAAGTGTCCTATATTTATTTGGTATTAGACTCACTTATACTGACAACAGTAAATTTATGGCAGAAGTGGATAATTATCAACAACCTTCCATAATTATTCAAATGAAACCATAGGATTTCTATTCCAAAAGCACAACTACTTATGAAAACTAATGCTACCTGCAATTGGACAAAGAAATACTTTGTTAAAAACAAACCAAAAAAAGCTACTTCGAAGGTTTCCCTCTTTCTTGCTAATCATCCAACAATGAAAATTTAACCTGAAAGGCATTCACTTCCTTCTCTTGATGTAATCGATATCAAAATCAAACCTCACCTTGGTAACAGGGAGCCATTCTTTTACTGAGTTCCGTCCGTAAATCAGAAGGCATCCCATAGCAAACACCAGTAGGGAGCTTATTTTCATTCTTTATGTAAAATATATTTTTCCATCTGTGCCCACAAGTCTGAAAAATAAGAAGTTGACCAGGTGATGTGGAAGTTCCACCTGGTGTATCTGATTCAGAACTGTCCAGTGGGTCAATGCCAATACCTACCACGATGGATCCATTTTCTCCTGGCTGTCGGGAAAGCGTAACCCCCAACCACTGATTGTCCCTTTCTTCCAAACATGTCTTTCCACAAGGTTCTCCAGTGAGGCTGCCTACGGCATTTGAAAGTTTATTGTCAGTTTCCTTGAAGACAATATTATTTTTTACAAGCGTAAAGAAAATACACCTGGGTACTCATCTCCACTGTTTTTCCTTCAACTATTTCTATTTTATCTTACATTCAGTGCGCAGAGGCTGTGTGGGAGTTACTCTGCACTGACACAGTTGGTTTCTCACACAATGTCATTTTTGTTTGTGAAATGACCAAGGTGTAAAGAGCTGGCTTCGGTAGGCAGCCATGAGTAGGACAGAAAGCCCTGTAAAAACCGACAGGGGCAGTGCAAATACAACTGCAGCCTCTGAGGCTTAGAAAATGGTTTACACTTTTGTGTTAACCATTTAGCAGCATCGCCAGAGCACTTTTCTTAGTGTTTCTTGTGTGGTCCTCAGGCATTAAGGCAGAGTTTATTGGAGCTGGAAAGCAAGGTCAAGCATGCAGAACGTGGAATGTATAATTAGCATACTAACAATGCACAGCATTTAAAATGAACTACCTTATGCTTTACATTCAGTGGAATGTGACTAGTGTTTTTAAACAGATAAAAAGATCTGGGAATCACATTGTTTTACTAGTAAATAAAAATCCTTCAATATGCACTTAGGTAAACATATGAATAGCTACACAGTCAAACATACATAAAATATTCATGAATAGCACAGTAGTTTTATACTGTAAAGTGATCTTCAGTGATAATTTTCATCTGTTGACATGATTTCTTTGCCTTATGTCTGAGATCGTACTAAAATCCTGTATTAAAGTGATTTCAAACAAATTATTTGGGAGAATAGGATGCCATATTGTCAGATTATCTTTACAAACTTT
The DNA here is from genome assembly GCA_004027455.1 of Hydrochoerus hydrochaeris. Classification (NCBI taxonomy): domain Eukaryota; kingdom Metazoa; phylum Chordata; class Mammalia; order Rodentia; family Hydrochaeridae; genus Hydrochoerus; species Hydrochoerus hydrochaeris. The sequence goes on along the minus strand of PVLA01006363.1, from coordinate 7,803 downwards.
TTGTCTATGTCATTAGGCACGTTGTCTCCTGTAACTGTGAACCCCCACCCCTAGCCAGTGTCCTGGAAAGATCTAGAATATCTACTCTGCTAAGGTTAATATTTTGGAAATGAAATTATTTGCACCAAATCTCCTGGCTGGGAAAGATCTTAAGAAGTATGAGAAGGTATCTGTGTATGTATATGCTCATGTGTCCTCCAAAACTGTGCAGGAAGAACACAACTCTGCACAGCTGAACTGAAGGAAAGTTTCCAAGATGCTCCTTTGGAGTCTGAGCAGTTGGTCTGGGTGAGGTCCGATTGCCCAGGTGGCCCTTATGGACAGGAATGCTGGCGTCACAACCGAGTGGGTGATGCTTTTCTACTCAGACCTCCAACTAATTAGTAATGAGAATCATCAACTCCCACTAATTAGTAATGGTTTCCAGGAGGGACAGATTGGAAGGAGGAAGATTAGCAGGCTTGGAGAAAGAACACTGCGGTTTCTAGCAGTGACTGCTCTTGGACCAGGGAGAGGGGGGGTACTTGGGCCCAGACTTTGATAAAGGTGGCTGAGTGGATGCAGGTATTTCTGTGAAAATTAAAGGAGGCAAAAAGAGTGAGAAGGGAAAATAGAATTAACAGTCAAGTCTATACAAAGTTGAAACTTCTATTTCTCAGAATAAACTTTATCAATAAAATATCTTCTCTGAAAATATCATCAATTTCTAAAAATTATCATCAGTCAGCTAATTTTACTCTCAGTTGCCACAGTTAAGCAATCAAGGGTCACAAATAATGCTGATCTGTTAAAATATGGTACGTTTAACAGATATCCAGTAAGATTGCATCCAGAAACAAATTTATTCTTCTAGAGCTAAAAGACCAAAAGTTGAAAAACAATTAACAGATTAGTACAGAACTATGAAATATCATGTAAATTGCTTGATGAAAATGGCCAAAAAATTCTTGCATTTGAGAATGATATCAATTTCTTCACCGAGCTCTGTTTCTTAAATTCAGAAATGAAGACTAGTGGTGTTCTCATGGTGAGCTCTGTTTGTGCTGGCTTCTCCCCAAGATGACTGTGGCTCCACCAGGTGACAGTAGGATGTCACCAGGGCTCTGTCCCACACTTACTTTCCCATAGCAGTAATACCACTTTCCTCCACCCTCTTTTCTCCACATGCTGAGCCTCTCCTGGACCCCAGGGGAAACAGCAACTACCCATCCAATGACAGGATGAGTTCCCTGATCTTATAAACATCTGGGCACTTTTATGTTCAGTGGGGCTCCTGCCCCTCCCTTCACCTTCTCCTAATTCCAGGTTAAAAACAGTGATTCTTAGGAACAGAGAAGAAAGTCTTCCAAAAGCCACAGGAAAGCGATGTTTACCTCAGAACAAAGGTACTACAAGCTTCCCTATGATTCTAGCAGTGGGGCCAACTCACCCGTGAGCAAAGATTTCAACAGAAAAATAGGGGGTGGGTTTGCATGTGGAAAATACAGGGATGAGGCTAAGGGCCACTGTACATGATCTCACATTTGGGATTATGTGCTTCTAAACAACAGATGCCTTCTAATTTACACATAACATTTCTGACTCATGGTTATTTTTAAGCATGTACTATACATTGTGTGGGGAGCCACCCAGACTGCTGCAAAGCTCAGGGAGTCTAAAGACACCTGAGGACATGACCCCACTTATCTAGCACAAGTGCACAGCAGGAGACAGTTATATAACCACGACTTGGCACAGATCAACACACACGCGCTGGATGAGGCACTATGTAAGAATGTAAATATGAGACAACAACCTGTGTAAGAATTACACAATAAAGACACAGGTGGTTTTCTTGCACTGTTGGGCTCTACCCTGTCCATGCTGCCTGCTGTTGTTGCTGATATCTTGCAAACATGCGTTCTTTAACCTTGGGACCTCACACTCAAAAATCTCCCTTGGCCCCCCTGAGAGGGCCAACACATTATTAATCCAATCTCGAATAACAGAGATGACGCACAGCATTGGCCATCAAGGGTCCTTAGACGCATAGAATGTGACCACTCAGAGGAAATTGTGGTGGAATTAATATCCTGTAGGAGGAAGCATTTCATTCTTGCTGGAGTGAGCAACATTTATTTGTTTATAAGTATACTGGCCTATTTCCAAGGTTAGTGGCTAGAGGCCTCGTTCATCTTGGCGGGGGCTCTCATTCATCATCCCATGCCCAACACACAGTCTGGAAGTGTGTGCTAAAAGTGAAGGGTTTGGGGAGGCCACACAGTCCACAGCTTTGACAGGGATTTGACTATGCTTCTTCTGTCTGTGTCACTCATCTTAGTGTGTAATGTGTATGCAGAACAATGAATGCAAAGAAAAAAGCAATCATGTTTGAAACAATTATTCTTTCCCTAACACCAAACTAATCCAAACCAGTGACTGAACACATATACTCACTTTAATTACATTCCTCCTTTTTGCTTAATTTTGCTACCACACCAGCAGACACTGACCCCATTGATGGTAATGAAATTCCAGCTCTGGTTACAAGACAGATTCAGTTCCAGGAAGGCCTTATTAGTCCTCAGTATTGTTCTGTGTCTTTTCTGAATTTCGGAGACCATTCTCCTCCCCTTTTTGGGAGCACCTGCACAATCCTGAAGAAGAGGGCAGGAGGCTTCCTAAACTTGGGTCAGGGGTGCGCTCAAGGTCTCTCCTTTAAGACTGCCTGCTCCTGAGTCTCCTCCCCACTCCACATGGCACTTAGCCTGGCCTGGACCTTAGGACCACCTGGGGAGAGCTTTCAGCAAATAACCTGGGCTCCACACTCAGCAAGACAGCTCAGATGTGCAGGGTCAGGGTGGACACCCCAACATCAGAGTTTTTCAAAGCTCCCCACATGGCTGTACTTGGGCTTACAGCTGGGCTTGTAAACAACTGCTCATGGCTATGCCTTTTCCTGTATTATTTTTAAAAGACATTGTTTTTAAAATAATTTTACATCTTAACACCCCCATCCCCCAGTTTCAACTAGGTATTGAAAGAGCAGATGCAATAGTAAACAGAGTTTCTTCCTGTAGAGATACAGTGTTTCTGATTTGGTCAAAGGCGATTATTAGAAATGTCCCGAGAAAGGCTACTTCTCCTGCATTTCCCTGACAGAATGCCATAAATAAACTCAGATTATCTTTACATTTTACCAAGATGTCATGCTGCAATGATTTAGTCTGGTTTTCATTTTCAGTGCATATATTACTAGTCTAAGCACTCAATAAAGCAAGTCAGCTCTATAATTGAAAAAATACATGGCTTAACATCAGAAAGACCAGCAGAAATTAACATGTGATGGTTTTTCAGCCTTTTATAAACTAATTTCCTAGCACAGAAGAATACCTTTTCCCAGTAAACTCTAAACAAAGCCATGTAAAAACCATCCCCTCATTCTAAAATTAAGCTCCTCCTTTGTTCTTGTTTTTCTCATTTAGGAAAAAAGCAAAACTATCTTCACATCTTTAGTTATTATTTTCAACTACTGATTTCATGAGTATATGTGAGTGTATATGTAAGTGTAAGCCAACAGCACTGCTGATAAATGCATGTAAAGAATGTTAGTACAAACTCAATTAGGTTCACTCTTCTTACTCCTTCCATTTTTAAAAAATTCACACCAGTGGTTTTATTTTCATTACTCCAAATGACAAAATGTGACAAGGACTATGGAAGCCCAGGTATTTTGCATCACTGCACTGGAGGAGGACTGGCTTCTCTGTTGGTGGTAGCATTCCCACAGCTCAGAGGTCGACTCACCACAGGCAGGAGCTCGATTTGTACTGGCTAAGGGAGGGAATTTAGTAAAATATTATACCCCTGTGTATGTCTACTACTAGAGTGCACTTTGCTAAACTGCTCACCAAACTCTCTGGGATGGAAAGACAGCTCTGGACAGAACTTGTCTCTTTATTTCTGCACTTCCTTACTTCTCTTCCACAATAGCATTGCCTTAAGTTTTCACATAGTAACAGGTGGTCTGCAGGACACAGCATGTGTGAGTTTGAGGGTCTTGACCAAGTGTGAGTGATGAGGAGGGTGGTTTAAGACCAAGAATCAGCCGAGGCCCATGGACACTGCCTATCACGGAGGGCTTCCCCAAGGGTGGTGGGAGCCAATGAAATCTGCGTGGAGAAAGTTGACACAGGGGACATGCAAGCGACCTTTGGTGTGGATATCATCCCCATGACTGCTTAAGGGTTAGGCTAAACACTGCTGAACTGCACGGAATTCACAGCGTGTATCCTCCTCCATAAAACACCCGTGACCCCTCGCTGCTGGGAGAGACTTATTATACACATTAACTCACTTTTATTCTCACAGGAGTAACTTGAGGACTGCATTATCAATCCTTTTTCTGCAGATGAGACAATTGCATCTTAAAGAAGTCAAATAATTTGCTGAAATCTATGGGGCTGGTAAGTGGAAAAGATTAGAATGAAAAACATAACACCTTCGATCTTTAAGTAACTTTCTACTATTGTAAAGTACATATAATCAAGTTCTACACATATGTCAGATATCCAAATGAACTGGATTTCATTTCATTCCCTAAATCTATCCAGAGTCCATAAGCCAACTTTCTATTGTTCAAGAAAAATGTCACGTACATGGTCCCCTCCCTAATCCTGATCCCTTCCTCTATTTTGATCAGTTTTCAGTATTTGGGCATTTCCACTGAAGCAGTAAGGAAAAGGTCAGTCGCATTCTTCTTTCTAGAACTTATTGACAGCTCAAGTAAAATAGCGGGTGGGGCAGCCTGGGACTTTCTGATGAAACTGTGTGGCTGGCTCATCTGTCTGTGTCACTGTGATGTGGCTCCCCACCCCCACCCCGGCACCCCAAGACATTCGACAGTGCTCAGTCTGGCTTTCTGGCTACTAAGAAAGACACAAACGTACCTGATCTTTCAAAACTCATGTGATTTCAAGTTTCAGAAGAGGAACAAAAGCCTTCTAGCAGTTGCTTTTTAAAAAAAAAAAACAAAGCCTACTGAAAGATGAGTGATATACATTTCAGAATTCTGCCAATGTAAAATTTTTCTTAAAAGAATAAAGTAAATAACTCTTATTCAGCGATGAATGGCTCATTTAACGGGTCCGATGAAAGGATACTGGGTGAAAATGATGTTTTTAATTTCGTTATCTACCTAAATTCAAAGCACTAGAAAAACATATGCAGGATTTTAAAAAGTGAGCAAGTACACTGAAATATGACAGCAGCACAGAACCCGCCGTCGCAGGGCGATGCGGCTCACAGGAACGTATGCCTCTGATTGCAAGACTGGCTCCTAGAAGGCGTTCAACAAACGGCAAGGGCTTCACGCTCCAGGACGCCTACATGCCCTTGCTCCGCACTAGGCCAGCAGAGGGCGCTCACGGTGACATTTCAGGGCCAGCCTTAATCCTAATGGCCCTTTTATTTAGTTTTTCTTATGAAACTACCTAAATCCATTCCCTGATATTTACTGTGATTAAACTACACTTTTCCTATACATCTAATTACGTATGGGGGCGATGCTTCTAAAAGAGAGTTGTGATGCTTATGAACTCAACAACAAAAAATAATTGAGTAATGAAAAGTAAAATTTCCAAGTTCTAAAGGTGACACAGGACTCAAAAGTACAATCCTTCCAAGACCCTCTTCCTTTTCCAGTTAATCTAGTGGCAAAGAAGCATCAACACATCATTAGCAGGGGGTGGTGGTATCCACTTATAATCCCAGTACTCTGGGAAGCTGAGGCAGGAGAATTGCAAGTTTGAGCCTAGACTGAACAACTTAACTGAGCCAGACCATGTAAATAAATAAATAGGCTTGGGTTGTAGCTCAGTGCAACAGCCCAGGGTTCAATCTTCTGTACTGTTGGGGGGGAGGGGTGGTTGCAAAGCATTAAAGGAAACATCAGAACACCAAAATGAGAATTGTTCACAAAGTACATTCCTTTTGAGAAAAGGTGTCTTTAAATGTCACAGTCTCAGACTGGCTAAAAAAAAAACATGACAATTGCTAGTAGTCATGTTTAATACATGTGAGAAATTGTTTGTATAAACACAGGCCTGAAACAGCCAGTGTACTGGTCCTCTCTACTATTTTTTTTCAGAAAGAACTTCAAGTGGTTGAGATGCTACACTCCTATAATCCCAACTACTTAGGAAGCTGAGGCAGGAGCATAGCCAAATTCAAGGCCATCTGGGCAACTTGGTGAGACTCTGTCTCAAAATATAAAACAAAATAGAGGCCTGGAAATATGTCGCAGTGGTTGAGCTCAAACTACAGTGACCACCCCCAGGGAGTAATACCTCACTGCATGCTCACAACCTGACAAATGTGTGTTAACTCTGAGTCATCACTAGGCCCCAACACCCTCCAAACAAGGTCACTGTGAATCTGATTCTAGGTTTGAGGCAGTCATGGCAAACCTCTGGCACACGTGCCACAGTGGGCTGTTTGTTATCACTGAGAACTCAAAAAGGTTTGCCATCCCTGGTTTGGGGACTCTGCCAAGGCCCTCAGTCCCAAACTGCTTCAAAATTATACAGTAAACCAACACAATTGCTTTTAATAGGAAGAACTTGTAGGGAGCAGCATGATAGCTTCACGGCTACCGCTCCATCTCTCCCTCCTGTGGGCGTCCAGTGCGTCGGCCTACATTTCCCAGGATCCTCTCGCCCCACCCAGGAAATGACGGCGACCCATCCATAACTTCCCGCCCCCGCTTCTTTATAAGCCAGGAGCATTGTTCAATAAACGAGGTTTGATTGGGAAACTTCAACTTGCCTTCATCTCTCTCTGTTCACCCTGCCCCCGCCCCGTTTTCCTTCCTCTAGGGGAAAACTCACGAATTGGTCTGCAGGCCGGATCAAGTGGCGCCCAGCGTGAGGGCCCCAATACGAGGAGGTCAATGAAGGATCGTTCAGAGAGGAAAAGCCGTGGCCACGGTAGCTGGGGGGACTCCGTCCCTGTGATCTGTACAGACGACTGCCTGACGTCTCGTCCGAATCACGGTAAGTGAACGTAATCGGCTTGGGTCAAGCTTTAAGTGAACACGAATTGTTCGTTGCTGGCCTTAGTAAGGCCCTCAAAGTTAGAGAGATAAGGGTTAAAACAAAGATTTATTAAACTTGCCCCTGGTTCCCTCCGGAGGGCTCCATTGATACTAAAAGATGGGAAACATTAGGAAATGCTTTAAAATACTACTATAGAGTTTTTTGGTCCCAAAGGGGACAGGAGAAAAGTCCCGATGACCTCTTTTGCATGTTGGACATTAATTTCTGAGCTGCTAACCCAACGTCATGCAGATCCCCAAATTAACAAAACGCTTACTCAAGGTGAGGCTGCACTACGCTCCTCCCACAATCCTACCCCAAAGCTACCCTCAGACATGTCCAGTGTGCCCAGTCGTCCCGGCTCTGTAATTCTTGATAGTAAAGAGCCGCTTCAAGATGGCGACTTGCCGCCACTTCCTTTGTCTGGGACACACGAGGACATTCAAAATGGCGCTGCCCTGTTTGATATTCAAAATGGCACCACCCTGTTTGACACTCAAAATGGCGCCGCCGGCCCCACAGGTCATTAACACCCATACGCCATTCACAGTAACTACTTTAAAGGAATTAAAAACAGCAATCACTCAATACGGCCCCACAGCTACTTTCACCCTTGCTGTTCTAGATTCCATGACTCAAAGTTAAATTATCCAAAATAAATGAAAGGACTTAGCCAAAGTCACTCTTTCTGGGGACAATTATTTGCTTTAAAAATCTAAATTTTGGACCA